>JAQGAE010000651.1:0-32001 GCA_034696685.1 Julus scandinavius | reverse complement strand
CAGTATTTACCAGCAAAACTTTTAATGGTACCAGTATAACTTTTATACTGGTTCATACTGTTTTTTCCAATAGGGAACCGTTTCATTGATACTATACTAACTCCCCAAAAAAATTATGATTTGAGCGGATTATATCCTACTGGTTTAATTTAGCTTTCTGTCATCGAGTGTTTACTTTACATGCACTCATTCATACTGCAATTTCAGCCACATTTCCAACACTAATATACTGCATTTACCTCAATATACCATATTCCGTATATGCAATGAATACTCCTATCTATACTGAATCTCTGTTTATTGTAAGTGATGGACAAAAAATAGTTTTATTGCCTGCTCAATAAAACAATATCGAAACCGACAGAGTTGATGGAAATTGCTATACGATTTTATAAGCATCATAAAACTATGTGCAATCATTATTTCTGATCTGTAAAAGACGTTTGAGCTTATGTAGGCGGCCTACTGTAATTTATTTCACTCGAAATATAAAATCGACTTAGCTGTTTTAACAAATCCTATTTTTTCAAAAAATTTACGCATTTCAAGAATTGATTTTTCAATTATTTGGAAAAACGCATCTTCAATAGTCGTCATTCAGGCTTTACCAAATGCAGTCATCATCAATCAAACATCTTGAGAAAATGAACGTTCCCTTTGGCGCAAAATAAAATTTTATTTTCTGAAGCCTTGACTGACAAAAGTTTTATTGAGTTTCAATGTTTTAACTGATTACACTCGGGTTGCCATTGACTACTGATTTTTATTTTTTTATTTGGTTCAAGATTATACAGCATTCCCATTGGACAATGAAACCTTGCAATTTATTGGATGTTTCCAAAAAAATATTTTAATCGCTTTTCAATTAAGAAAAAAACACAAAGTAGGTTAAGCCAATTACAAAAAAACATTCATTTTTATCACAAAAAACCCTCAGAAAACTCATTGCATGTCAAGATATTTTAGTAAATTTTGTGATGTTTTTCCGTAGAACATTTTTAATTCAGTCTAGAAACCAAAAGCTTTCTTTATATTTATAATACGATTTTGTTCATAATGTTTGTGGTAAACTCGACCAATATGATGATTAAAGTAGCCATTAACCAATATGCCAAAACCAACAAAAATTCTTAAGCCTAACCTCCATCTTATGGTTTTAGGTATTTGAGAGTTATTCAAACAAAGTGCATGTAATTGGGTTTTAAACTTAGTGAAGAACATCATTATAATAACATAATGTCAATGGCATAAAAGCCCTAGCCCATTCCACATAATTTTAATTAAAATGTATTGATGAAAAATACAAGGCTGCCTATATAATAAATAAGAATGAATAATACTTATTTAATCAGGAGGGTTTCAAGTTATACGCCATCATACTAGAAACTTAATCATATTCAGAGTCTCAGAATAGTTCGAAGAAAATCTACTACCGTCTGCTTAATCCTGTAACACCCATCAATTCGTTTACGACATTGTAAAAGAGAACAGGTGATCTCATTTGTAAGGCTATGAACTAATATTACAAGAAAATAAACCTACTTTCAGCAACCAGAAGTTAATGTCAAAAGCAAAGAGACAACACACAAGATTAAGAATTCTGTTTAATGGCAAATAAGGTAGCCATAACTAATGCTTTGCCAAAGCCGTTGGTTTCCAAAAACAAAATTGAAAAAATAATAACATATGATACTTGACAGCAACCCATTCAATGTCTGTGTCATCTATTTGTGGTTACAGATGTACTTGCATCGTGTTTCAAGTCATTTATCTAGATTATTTGACAAGCCACAACTTAGCAAATTCGTATAGCTACAAAAAACCATCCGGAAGTATAAAAGATCCTTCATGATGAGAATCATAACATGAACTACACTATATGGAACAACGAACGCCTTTGCTATTGTCAAATTTTACAAAATATGTAAGTTCTCTGAAAGAATATTCAGTATACCGACTGTATACTAAATAAGGCAGTATAAGTTTTAAATTTAAAATCCTGTCTTGCATGACATAATATTTGTAATTTGTTTTTAAAATTACTAGACTTAGGACAACGACATCAAAATATTGCTAAATCTTAAAAATGACCATTCGTATTGCTCTTATAGCCAATAATATTAGCATGAGTTAGTGTACTTAATTTAAAGTTGCAAATTCCTATAAAAATTGCTTTTAATTAATGTCAAAGGAATGAAACTGAAAATGTAATCGAAAATAAGCACCAGTAGTTTTCAGCATTGAGGGAATATTTGTTTAATTTTATCACAACTCTTGCTAACAATTGTTGTACTGATCAACATTTTTTTTATACAATATAGGATATTTTTTGGGGATATATATATATATATATATATATATAATGTAGAAAGCTGGAAATGATACATCACGCTGCATAAAAAACTCCTCAAGTTCCTTAAATACAGTAACTGGAACATGTGATGCTCCCATCACAATAACCATTTTTGTGATGCAAGTGCTTCATTGCACAAATATGCAATTATCAAGTTTGCTGGCAAACTAATGATATAGGTCACATCTAGCTAACAAAAGCCAAAAGCTGGTGAAACAGCTGTCTAGCATTGATTGTCATTGCCTAATGAGAATTTCTGATATTACATATATGCTAGCTATGCAGGTTATCTATGAAAGCATCGCCTACTTGTGTCAGTTGTGAGATATCCATTCACAACAATTGGAATATACAGAAGGAAAAACAATGAAAAGTCTTTGGATAAATGGGATTTTGCTGAAATCGACATTCTGCAAAAGCTCGACTTTCAATCAATATAACATACAGCTAGTACACTTATTACAACCTGCATTTGACATTAATCCCTTTTCGTGTGTACAAAAGATACTTTATAGCATTCTGAAGAATAATGATTTAAAGATGGTCAATAATGACATTTCAAATCATAACAATAGGACAAAAGCATACTTTGTGCGCAGCATGATGCAGTCTAATATTTAAAACAAATTCATTTCTCAAAATTTGATTTTGTGGTTTCGGAATGAAATGTACGGATTACCTTAAATGTGTTACCATAATACTATTAAGGGAACACCACGAGTTAATTTAGAAACTTTTCACAATTGATTGCATGGGCTCTACACTTCCATGAAAGCTGACAAAAAGTGCAATTGTGGCATACCAACCTAACCACACCCATGGAAAGGGGAAATACACTCATGTCACCTTTAGCATGGCTTCATTCGTAATCTTATAGCATCTGTTTGATTGTTGTGAGTATTAGTGCGCTTGAAGGGAGTTGTCCTTCTGGATTTATCTTTTTCCTTTGTCAGCACAATGGCTAATTAACCGCCAAGATTTGTCACTAATAATTGAACATGGCATTCGACTCAAAAGTTGAACAAAGTGGATCAAAACCCTACATGTGCAATGTTAAAATTTTAAATATATAACTCCATAAGTGTCTATTTCCTTTTGCCATTGCAGATACAAAAATCGCTTATTTTCAAAAAATCGAAAAAAACAACTAAAACTACTAAATGTTTGCCAAAAAATATTCTTCGTTTGTGGAAGAGAAAACTTTGCAATTTCATCTTGATTGAAACCAACGGATGCATGTTTGATCTGATAAAACTGAGATTAATAACCACAAATCTTCAATTAATTAAGCCACCAACATACATTAAAAAATAAAAAGTTTTAATATATGGAGCAAGACTCGCATGTGGAATGCATATTTGAACTGGTAAAACTGAGATTAATATCCACCAATCTCCAATTAATTAAACCAACATACATTAAAAAGTAAAAAGTTTTAATATAGGAAGCAAGACTCGCATATGGAAACTTTTAAACTGAAAAGTTTAATTATCTATTTCAATGAATACCAACAAATTGGGGGAAAAATGAATCTAAACTGGAAAAAAATTCAATTCTACCAAGAATCTGTGAGTAATTGATTTTTATCAGAATCCAAACATATTCAAAAATCATTTTGATATATATAGCTTCAATCTAGATATCGAATTTTTTCAAGAAATCACAGACAATAAAGAATTTGAAAATATATATATATAATGCAAGGCCGCATATATGTGGGGGGCAGGAGAGGAATGATGATATTGGGGATAGACACCAACTTTCCCCGAAATCCGAGAAATTTTACAAATTTCCAGACAAATCGACAAAACATAAAAGAAGAATTGCACTTTTGCATTAAAAGCACGAATTTTTAAGGTGCAAGAGCGGTTTGCATAAAAAGTGGGACATATCTTTTTTAGAAATACAATTATTCTTCAAATATTCTGCAAGTAAAAGTGCGATTTTTTAAACACAATTTTTCCTCATTAAATTGCGATTTTTCAGAAAATTGATTTTTTTTGCAGCAGTAGTGCGATTTTCTATTTTAGAAATGCAAATATTCTGAATTAAAAGTGCGATTTTTCTTAGGTACCAGTGCGATTTTTTCTATCGTAAAACTGCAATTTCTAAGGTAAAACTGCATTTTCCTCTGGGCCACAATTTTTACACCCCCAAGATGCTGGACTCTCCTCCCCCCTCCAAATGTGATGACATATATATACGGCTTTGGGATAATGGAATACCAACTGGAAGGATAATATAGTGAATGAAATATAAAAAAATGAAACATCATTACTCTTGGAATGATCCTTGTGTTGGATCAAAACAATTTGACATATCGGGCTGCACGTGGCAAAGACAGACAAGCATAATAAATGGCGGTATCGATAAACCGGCCCAACTCCAACACGTGATGGCATGCGGCTATTGAAGATAATGAAAGCATTTTTTCACGAATGTCATTCAATGCGCCGTTTCCATGACAAAAATATTTGTATCACGACAAATTTCCACGAATAGTTTCGCAATGGCCCTGGTTATCAAGCAATTTCCCCCCAACACTACATGATCGATATCTATTAACAGACTGAATGGCAAATCACCTCATTGTCAAGTCTGTAAGTGAATACATTTCCACCCAGGGATTTTAGAATAGTGTAGTTCTGGGTCTTTTTTTTTAATATTTTTTATTTAAACTAAAATAGCGGAGAGTGGGTAGGAATGGGCCATTTTTCACTTATTTATTTTTAAAGCTATTCATGCACAAACCATAAAAAAGTTGGAAAAACTTCTGCAAAATGAGCAAGCAAAAAGCATCCCTTTCTCTTACGATTCCATGCAATTTAAGCACTTTGGGGTTCCACGTATTGTCCTTTATCTATTTCTAGCTGATATTGATTCTTATATTTACTAGTTGAGTCGATTCCCTCATTTAAGTAAAAGGTTATCCTTGCAGACTTCAATATAGTTTCACTGGAATGTAAACAGCTTTGGGCTATCATTATATATATATATATATAGTATCCCTTTAGGACTGGATCTGATAGCTATATACCAAAACAAACAATGGAATTAGTTGGAGTAATCCGTTTTCCTTTAAATCATCACCTTTAATTTTCTCTACACCAACTTATTAATACCTAGTTAAATACTAAGTAATAATTAATTTATTATAACTAATTTAGGAAACCCTTCTGTAAAAATAATGGAATATCAAGTGACAATAATGGAGTACCACCTTTAAGATAACTTAATACCTCTACAATAGTTGTGCAATTCTTCCATTAGACTATTTTTCAATAAGGTCTCCCTCAAATCAAAAGATACATTTTTTATGTTTAAACTTGGCTTGTTTTTCCTGGAAACAAGTGTAGAAAATCGCATTAACCAGTCAAGGTTGCCAACCTGGGAATTGAACTTTTGGCTCCAGATGGAAAAGCGGATGGCATAACTACTACCCCACTTAGTTCGGTCACTCAGCTAGCTTCCAAGTTAAAATGTTTGAGATATGGAAAGCTACTTGATTTTTGGGAAAATTTAAAGAAAAATTCTTGAATGAAACTGAAAAAACATGCTGAAACTGAAATGCTTGAAATTGTCTTTGTCCATCACATTCAGTAAACCATATGTATTGTATTCAACTCTGGGGACTGAATAAATTTCAAGAACATTTTTCAATCTTCAGTTATCTGAAATCCATCTGATATGGATATTATACATTTGATATGTATATATCCAAGAACAATTAGGTTATTTCCATTTGAAAACTAAAAATATACACATTTTTGCCTAATGCTTACAAGAACCTCTCGTCATCCATTGTGTCTCCCTTTTACAAGATGCATTTACCAGGTTTATCAAGAAAAAAGCCCCATGTCATAATATGTTAAGTCTAACTTGACCGATCATGACATGAGTTTCTTACTAGTGTGCGGTTTTTATGCACTTTTCTCATGTAACATTTTTTTAGAAACGATTACCAGATCTTCACTTCATACACTTTTAAGCCAGGTCCTGCCAGCTTAAATTTTGCAATATTCACGTTGCATAATCTGTTTACAAGATATACCTCCTGTGAAATTCCCATATGTTGCTCTCTCTGCAACACTTCCATGATATTGAAGATTAGGAATATTACTCAGGAAACGGCCTTTCCTTCCCGATGAACATCAAAAAAGATATTGACAACTTTCAGCTAACTTATGAGAAATCCTCCCAAACTGGCATCCAATATGAAGTCTTACATTTTCTACTCATCAACTGTGTTTTTAACTCACGGCATTGAATCTATGCCCCCCGTTGTCTGTTAAAAGTATAATTTACCACCCTAGAACTACACAGTAGTTAGGAAATTTCTTCTGAAGTAAACGCGTTCATAGTGGAACATCATCCGCATATTTATCGCCACCCACGAGGCGTTCAATGTGGAAAACACAAACAAGAGGCGGGTATAAAAGTACGATTCGCCAGTCATTGCTGTAAAACGATACAGACACTAAAACTATTTTTGGAGCCACTAGTCCTTTCAGCTCCTGCCGCTTTATTTAACTTTATGGCTTGTTTATATTCCTTTGGAATGGTTTGTCTGAAGGGAATTGCCATCTGCTCCCTTTGATTTCCTGTTGTTTGAAGTTTCAAACACCAGCAAGAGAGAAGAACATCTTCAACAGGAATTCCTGTTGGGTGTTATTTCTTCCTTTTGAAAACTTTTTAGTGAATTGTAAAATATGGTACAGATGACGCTAGCGTTTTGATTCTGGCAACTGTAGAAGGGGACCATGTGCCAACTATGTTATGGAAACCTGCTAACCACAAGAAAAGCTAAAGGGTGTCAGATTTTAGCTCCTGTGCAGCAGGAACCATGAGTCACTTTTTTCAGAGCCGCAGCTTAGCACGTAAAGTTAGACGTATAGGTTAATATTTTCTGTATTAGGCCTGATGTAGACTCAATTCAACTCAACTCAGTACCCTATACAGTCGGCAAATAAATGCCGACTGCACGTACTGCATCGTACGACTGCATAGTACCGAATGGCTGTTGTGATGACAATTTTTTTAACAAGACTCCAGTACTTGAACCTTGCTCGAAGTTGTATTAGCACCATGACAGGTGATGTAGGTGAGACAACTTTTAAGGTTCCATCGATTTTATGATTATAGATTTCCAAGATTTTTCTTGTTTTTTCATTATTTTCTTTAGTTTTCCATTCTTTTTCCTTAGTTTTTCTAGTTTTTCCTTAGTTTTACTAGTTTTTCCTTAGTTTTTCACGATGTTTCTTAGTTTTTCATCCTTTTTCATAGTTTTTCCACCATTTACAAACTTTTTCCATCATTTTTCTTAGTTTTTCCATGATGTTATTAATTTTTTCATTATTTATCATGTTTCTCTATCATTTCCTTAATCTCCTCATCATTTCCTTTGTTTTTCCACGATTTCCAATAGTTTTCTAATCATTTTTCCTAGCTTTTCCACCATTTCCTTAATTTTTCTAGCATTTCCTTAATTTTTTTTTATCATTTTCCAAATTTTTCCATCATTGACTTAATTTTTCCATCAATTACCTATAGTTTTTCTATCTTTTTATACTTTTTCCATGATTTTCCTAATTTTTTCATCAATCTCCTAGATTTACCATCAATTTCCTTAGTTTTTCCACGATTTTCTATAGTTTTCCAATCATTTTCCTAATTTTTAAAATCATTTTCTTAATTTTTCCATCAATTTCCTATAGTTTTTCCATCTGTTTATACTTTTTCCAAAATTTTCCTATTATTCCCATCATCCTCTAAGTTTTTCCATCATTTCCTACTTTTTCCAAAATTCCCCTATAAATATAATCAATATGACACCTTATGTCATTCCTTCCAAAACCTGTATTTTATTAAGTGGTTAATGCCCCATGTGGTTTGTTCTGCTCTGTTTAAAAGCATATCAGAACACCCAATAACAATTCATGTTTGCACGATTCGTTATGTGGGGAAAAATAAGTGGCATCGAATGTAAATCGGAAAACTTCACCACTAATTTTCCAGCTCTTCTGCTAATTATACCCTGCAGAAGACAGCAAATGCATTGGTTAAAGTAAACACATCGAACACTGGCACAAACATGAACGGAAAACGCAATCGATTAGGAAAACAGGGAAACATGTGTACCATTGCACATCAACCAACACTCAGAGCAAATAAAATTCCGGGCGTGGTCGGAACGACCAGGTGTTAAAATCAATGTAAAAGGCGTCAGAAAAGCTAGGGAAAACAATGAAAACTGGCAGGGGGCAACGATAAATCAAAAATTAGGTTATCCAATAAAAGCACTCGTTAAGGGGTCCAGGTTTCGTGGAACTAAAAACATGGCAATTTGCCATAAAGATATCAAAGGAAAATTCAGAACACCATCACATGTAACCAGCAAATCATAGATTTGAAACATACATTAAAATCGCCTCATGAATCCAGATATTTACTTAATAGGATAGAGGGAGATTCTAATCATGTCACGAAGTAGGATACGTTTCTCGAACATATTCTTACACGTTTGTAACATTTTCTCCCTCTAATGTTGAATACCATAGGCAATTCTTAAAAAAACTTTAAAAATCTAGAAATATAAAAACATCCTGGTTTCCGGATAATACGTATACATGTATACTGAACAACGAACTTTTAAAGGAAGTTGTACTGAATCGACTACAACTGGATGGATTGAAGAAGATATAGGGGAGACCAAGGCACAGTGGGCCACGGGGCACAGTGGTTCAAAGCGTTTATAAAATCAGGTTTTAGCAGTAACCTAATGCTTGTGATGTGCAAGGAAGCTGTATGCACCACTCTTGCATTAAACAAAATGTCTGCCATCTAACACAAGCATAGAAAAAGCGAATTACGTTTTAAGTTTATTTTTTTAGCTTTAAAAGTAAGTATTCAACTTACAACTGGATTTTTATTCTAGGTGTAATTATAAATCATAAGTAATGCTGCAATATAGGTACCATTGACAAGTGTTTATATCCAGCTATAATTTCAAACTAAAGTATGTTAAATAGCTATGTGGTTAGCTGTAAGGCCTTATTCAAATCAAATTGGTTATACGGGGTACAGTGGACCACAACATTAAGGGGTACAGTGGGCCATGTCCCAGCATACCCCAATTAATGTTTTTGGGAAATATTTTTATATTTTCTCATTAATCATAACTTTAAATAAAAATCATGTTTAAATTTATGTTTTAAAGTAAAAATGGTTCACAATCACAGAAAGAGCACATTTGGACGAATAAGCAGTGAAAATATGATAGCTGCTGTAATTACAGTTAATTTTAATCGTTTTTTGTAATTTATACTTGGGATTTTAAATTGACGTGCTGAATTAAACACAATTGATCAATGTGGTGTTCTTTTTCTTGTAAAATTTGTCTTAACTTCGCGTGGACCACTGTACCCCATGCCATGTCCCACTGTGCCACAGTATAGGGCAAAGTGGGACAGTCTGCGTAACCAACTTTAATCTCTTTTAGAAAAAAAATAGTAACTCTAAAACCATGAAAAAATGTATACAGATCCTGAAGGTTTGTATGTTACTGTGATATTCTTTTAAAATACTATAAGTTAAATATTTTTCCCAAAAAAATGAATTCTAAAAAGTGTTTCCACTGTGCCCCGGTCTCCCCTACTGCATAGAATATTGGTTTACGTATTTCCAATTTCTATACCCAGATACATTACCGCCTATTGCAGGCAGACAGCTTTCCTGCCATGCACACGTGTAATCAGTGATTGCCTAATTACTATATGTCAGCTGTAACTTTAATTAAATACCTGAAATGCACACATTAGAATCATTTAAGGGCATTGTACAACTTTCTAATTTGATTTTTTTCTCAATCTTTATCATTTAATATTTTAGCATTGTACAAATCGAGAATGTAACTTGCATGTTACGAGGGGAGGTCAAAAAGTCTTGCATATTTGTTTACTTTTCGAAAACTATATGTCGTACAAGAATACTGAAATAGCCATGCTAAAGAGCAGGAAATTTTGGATTTAGGTCACTACATGGCGACACAATTCATGAAGAAACTCGACCAAACTATCAAAAACAAAATGGCGCCTCATTTGAAAGCGTTCACGCCGAGGAAAAACGAAATGTTATTCGTTTTTCAGTGTTGAAAAGCATGAAACCATGTGAAATTTATAGTGAAATGTTAAGAGTTTATGGCGACAAATGTATTTTACTAAGTACGGTAGGTGTTGTTTAAACTTTAAGAAAGGACGCGAAACTGTAACTGACAAAAAGAGAAGTGGTCGTCCGAAACCATAGATTTGTAGCAATACGAGTGGGGTCTAAACATTCTCATAAAACGTTGGAATAAATGTGTCAACAAACTCGGGTCTTACATTGAAAATAAGCACATTTTCTGCTCATTTAAATGGATATTTCAGTGTCTACGTACGACATCTGATTTTCGAATAAAATAGGAATATGCAACACATTTTGACCGCCCCACGTACTAAAGATAAACTTTCAGGAATCTTCAAATGACCCTTACTATTCAATCGTGAAATTAGATTTTACCTATGTTGACATATGGGAATACCAATATAGCAATAAATAGGTAATATTTGAAAAGCCCTGTATAAAAACGAATTTTAATTTTTTAAAAAATATAAAAAAATTTGAAATTCAATGTTGGAATAGTTCAACTTTAATGACATCACAGATGTTTTGGATAAAAGGGAAAAAATAGTTTCGAATTCAGATCATGGATGCATATGCCTTAGCAAAAAAGCTAAACATTTTGAAACATTTCTAGTATTTTCATTTTTCATGGGGACGTGGTAAAAAAAATAAGGGATGCTGAATCGATAAATACATGTAAAACAGCCAATTTATTTCCAAAGCGAAAAATAAATTTTCGATCATAAAATAAGCATTTAAATACATATGTCTGGAGTGCATGAAATGCTACAATTTCCCAGACGGAAATATTAGACCGGATTCAATAATGCAGACTTAATAAAGAATACATGAAAGCATGAAGGGGTTGAACAGTTTTCCTTATATACAATTTCCAGGAAAAATATAAAAAATGAACAACGTTACATCCATCTTCATATAAAAGACATCATTTTTGGCAATGTCTGCAGCATTTCCTATATACAAGTATGTTCTGTATACACACAGCGGTTAAATTCGTGTACATGGAGCCATCCATTTACAACTTTCTGTCCACAACAATGCAAGAATATTTCTTTTTTTTCTCTCATCATAAAAATGTCTCGCTACCTATTGCGAAGCATTTAATAGGACTGAAGCAATTATAGGAGATTCTGGAAATACTTATCCGGGAGCTGGCATGCATCACCTACCAGAAGACCACCAGCCCAGAGGTTGTATTAAGAAAAATTAATCATTGCCATGGCAACATTTCAGGCGGGCCAACATTCCTATGGTAACCATTCACGTGAGATAAATATTTTTTATCCAATGGTCTGCGCAATCAGTGCTTGCAAAGACCCGCCATGACTAGAAGTGCGTGTGATTCTGATCCAAGTTGCCATGGCAGTGCAACGAAGGTCTCAAAGCTCAATGTTTTCCACGACATTTTTCAGAGTAAAGGACTTTCAACCCTTCAGTTGGAAAGTGAGATTAGCTCTGCTTGAACAAGACTAATCTGAGGAGCACTTTTCATGTATACTTCAACGTTTGGACTGCATTAAGACTTTCTCTCTCTCTCTCTAGGTTCAATTTCTTATTTCTCAAAGACTCAAAGTTTCTGCGTTGACAGAGCAAAACCCTTTAAAAGCAATCCATAAAGGAATGTACCTATTTTTTTCTTCTTCAAAATACGGGTTTTGAATGCCCTTTGTGTCGTTCGTGAAATTGATGGGATTCTAGCCTTGTTCTTTTAAACGTTCTTAGAGGGATGACACGTGTCAAAGGATAACTAGAAGTATTTAAATATACAGTATGCCTATATGTAATAAACCAAAATGTACTCAATTGGTCAACTAACACTTAATATGAGGTTTTATTTTTATATACATGCAGTCTTATACGATTTATACTACACGACAAATTTAATAAATTATTAATAAAAAGGTGATAAAACTACATTTTTCACAAATGGAGGTTGTGAGTTAATAATTAGTTTTCGAGTATAAGATTCATCGAAAAAGAATAATTTGGTTTTAACTTAAGTATAAACATATGATAATATACATCTTGTATCTTTCAGTTCTGTAACATACAAGGGGGAGCCAGTCGTTGACTTACGACCAATTCGACGTAAAACTATTCGCAATTACGACTGCTTTTTTGTTTTATCGTTCTATTTTTTTTTTGTCAAAACAAAGACAATAAAAGAATGCAAAAATATTTAACTAAGATAATGCTTAAAACATATTTTTACGGATTCGATGCGTAGAAATATGATAAAAGGAGTATATAAATAATCTAAAGAAACCATTAAGAAAACGTATCCGACTTACGTCCATGTCTATGTGGTCGTATGTCGACGACTGGCTAAACCAGTTACAAACAAATTGAAAATGGATATGGGAAAACAATTTGTTTTCTGTAATACCAATCTATGAAAAAGTAAAAATGAAACAAAAATGGATGAATTCATTTTTGCTTAATTTTTACTAATTTCTGGATTTAAGTTAGTGAAAGTTTAATTTGCAAAATTGTCCATGTGAAAACATGTTGTTTAATAAGAAAAGCACAACAATTTAACTTTAACAACGTTGTATTCCTTTCCAAATAATAAATAATTCAAAGATTTCACTTCAAATAAAACTTCTTAAAAGTTGAAAATGGTTTTTGGTAGTAACAGGTTTGTAATATGTATGTCTTGGAACGATTTCATATAAGGTATTACAGTATATACATGTATTATGTATAGTTAACTAAATATATAACGAAGCCATCATCGACAACACTCACGGAACACATTTATACGGAGCATGCAATACTATTAAAAGTAACTTATTACCTGTACTCCCACATTACAGCCTTCATCACACTGTCCATATTGAATTTCCAGTCGTCTAGACAAGGTATTGTGTTTCTGTTATTGATTCATTATTGATGGTGTAATGAGTTGAGAAATCTCCGTAACATATTGACTACAGTGCTACACGCAGGTATCCATTTAACAAACTGTTCAAACATACATGTATGATAATGCCATGGTTCAGATTTCAGGATACCATATTCAAATTATAATGAAAACCTACACAGTGGGCGTGGTTTCGTAGAAGGCGCATGCGTCTATTTTGTGTAAACTCTAGAGTGCAACTTCATGGTTCATGGTTCACTAATACTAACCATACTCGTTCAATAGTTTTTGGATATGAACACCTTAGAAGAAATTCAAAATGGACGTCCTTATGAGGGGGTGGGGGATCTGCTGGTATGTGGACACTTTGTGGACAGGGGGAGGAAGGGGGAATCCATTATGGACGTCTTCTAATGATGGTTTTTCTGTATTATTAAGTTTTCAAGATTCATGAAACACCAGAAGGACACCAGAAGGGAATGTGCCCTCAGTCCCAAATGTACTTGAATTTTTAAAGCCTTGAGAAAGTCAGGTATTATAGCCTAAATTTGTGTTAAGCACCAATTTTATGCTGGAATTTCCCTTCGAGGTCAGGAAATTTCCGTTAAACATAACAATCTGGAAAAATGTCGTGGAAATGGTAGCGAGACGGGTGTTTGGAAATTTACAGGACGGGACTATGTATGTTTTTCAACAAATTTTCTGGACACCCTACTTTAAACAAAATTAAGAACGTCTATGAGGAGGGGGATCTGGGCTAAAATAGACACCGTGTGGACAGGGGTAGGGGTGGTTTAGTTTTTGAAGAAATTTAGGGGACGTCCTTTTTGAATTGCCCCTTATGCATGTATAGCAAGTATATATTGGTTAACCATGAATTTTATACTACCATTTGTACACAATTAATAAGGAAAGTATCATGTCTCGTTTTTCTGGTTTATTCAACAAAAAATACACTTGATCATATCCCTTTTTGTAAAACATTATTGCTTTCCTTTGTTTCATATAAAATTGTTTTCCTTCGACATTATATAAATTTCATCACTAAGTAAATTATGTGGCACCTGATGATGTACAGTGTGCCGAAACGTTGTGTTGCATTAATACATTTTGGTTGCGACACATGCATAATCTAGCAAGTTTTATTGATAAAATAGTTTACAAGAACACGATCAATAATTCAATGTAAACAACGTACAAATTTTACATTGATGTACTATATGCCAATAAGGTGTTTAAAATCGCCTTGGTCTCCGAAGGCCAAATAATATCCTTGATTACCAAATTTTATTGATAAAATCGTTTACAAGAACACGATCAGTAATTTAATGTAAATGATATAAAATTTTGGCATTAATGTATCTGCCAATAAGGTGTTTACAATCGCTTGTCTCCAAAGGCCCATTAATCTCCTTGATTACTATATTTAAAATCTATTTTTAATTTCATGCCAAGATTTTACACCAAAAGTAATTGTTCCAATAACACCAAAAGCAATTGTTCCAATAACACCAAAAGCAATTGTTCCAATAACACCAAAATTAATTGTTCCAATAACACCAAAAGCAATTGTTCCAAGAACACCAAAAGTGATTGTTCCAAGAACACCAAAAGCAATTGTTCCAAGAACACCAAAAGCAATTGTTCCAAGAACACCAAAAGTAATTGTTCCAATAACACCAAAAGCAATTGCTCCAAGAACACCAAAAGTAATTGTTCCAATAACACCAAAAGCAATTGTTCCAAGAACACCAAAAGTAATTGTTCCAAGAACACCAAAAGCAATTGTTCCAAGAACACCAAAAGCAATTGTTCCAAGTCGTATACTCAAAAACAGCGTTTTTTTCTCTGATTTCTACCAATTTACTGGAGACGTTTTAAGAATATCATGAGTGATGTTGTAGTACACTGTACACATTTTGATACTGTCAAGCAATCAAATTTGCGTACAAATTCCACGCTAGGATGAGTGTCTAACAGCTGAGGAACACCACCACAAGGATTCCTAGGTCTGAAATTCTGTTAATGCCCTTTTGGCATTAAATTAGCAGGCCAAAAAATGCTTGTTGCTAATGGTTGCATTGCCAACGATAATTGCTATCAGAAATTATTAATGAATTCTCCATCACTTAAGCTCCTGGGCTTCGTACCTCCATCACACATACCATAAATATCCGGGCGATTAGAGCCTCCCGGCGACCATTACCGCTGCTGTTGGCCTACATCATCAGTATTCGGCTTTTTTTCTGGGTTTTCCAACAAATCAATGTAGTTAACACCAGAGAATCAGAGCTGCAGTCTTAATGGTCACCTCTAGATGGTGCAACGGGAAACGAGGCCCCAGCCCAATTACACCTATATTACGAGGAGGAATTGGATGGAATGGGCTAGGGCTGATTATCTCGTCCTCTGATAATAGCAGGTCTATCTCCAAGGATAAAGTAAGAGTAATCCCTTAAGATGTGCTGGAAGACTGCATTGCAGTGTTAAGCCCACTTCCTGGATAGCACCCACGTGGGATTAAGACATTGGGAAGTGCCGCAGATGGGGGAATCAATCAGCAGAATTTTCAACAAATGGGTTTTTCTTGTTTTGAATTTTGGTTTAACAAGAAAATCCATTTCTTCAAAATTCTGTATACATGATATTTACACCGATTCCATTTTACAAGTTACACTGCAGTAACTTCGAAAAAAAGCTGGATTAAGATGTATAACTTCGGTTTTAGCCAACTCTTACCTCTTGCAAACTTTTAAAATACTTATATAATAACTTTAAAAACTTAATAAAATAACTTTTCCCAAATGTATTCTGAGACGTTTTGACAATATTGTGCACGATAGAGATAATATGCCAGTTTTCTAAAAAGACGACAGTAAGGGTTGGCTAACACTGACAAAGTTTGTACCGATAATTTTTGTTTACAGCTTAGTATAGCTTTTTTAAAGTTATCTTGTACAATTTAATCGTTTAAATATGTGGATTTTGTAAAATACATAATTTTGAACAAATGAAGTTTTCTTGTTTAACCCACATTGACTTTTGAATTAATTTTTATTGACATGCATAAATCTTATTTAAATTTCTCGACCATTCTCAAAATCACTGTATTGAAAACTTTCAAAGTTAATAATCGTAGATTGGATTTTAAAACAAATTCGCAGTTGGCGTATTAATCTCTATCAAAATATTGTTCAAAATTTCAGAATACATTTGGGAAAAGTTTACCAAAATATTCGCCGCATGTATGCAAGATCTTATTTTGAAAGTTGTCAGAAAGGTTTCTAAAAATCCGACAAGTCTTAAAAGTAAGGGTTGACTAAAACTGACAAGATATACCTATAATTTATTGTATCATGAAATCGTGTAAATATTGCGGATTTTGTAAAAAATGAATCATATTTCGTTCAATATTTTTAAGACCGTTATGCTAGCAATCTAATTAGTACAGGTGTTGGCACATTACTTTACAGAAATTAGCAAAAACGAAATTGAAATGCAAATGTTTTCATAACAAATACTTGTACAAATCATTATAGCTACATATATTATATAATATCAAAACATTCTGTGAGCAAAAATAGCTTTAAAATGCAATTTGAGATATGTTTTATATCTTGCAGATGCAATTGCCTAATTCCACAAAATGCTATTATTTTATTCTGCATTATTTAGATAAAGTAACTTCACAAACAAAAATACTGAGCATCGAAATATATTTTCCATATGAGATTCAAAAACTAAGCTTTTTTCGCAAATATGTTTCTTATCATGTTTCCGCATTATGCATCAAGCCATTATTCTGCTTTTATATAATTGAAATCCAGAACATTATCTTTACATTAGCAACAATACTAGTGTAACCCAAACGTGCTTCATCTCGAATTTGATAAAAATCCAAGAAACAATATTTTTATTTCATATTAAAATTAAGTATGGGAACAAAAATCATTTGTCAGCTCATAAAAAAATGTACTGCACACAAAAATGTTTGCTTTTCAAATCTCGTTACAGAAATCGAGTTATAGCTGTTATTTCAGAGCGTGCATAAGCAATCTTGGCAAACACAATTTTTATGTACTTGTCGGCTCAAAGGAAGAACAAATTGACTTTTGCAATAACTAGTCAAATATCACCACGCCATTATATATATATATTTTTTTGTTTATTGTGGCTTCAATATAAAAAACTAATAAAACTAGGTGACTAACACAAACTTAAATTTTTTAAGATAACGTTTAGTCACGTCAGTGTGAACGATTTGTCAAAAAATGTGCATGAACCAGTATCCATCAAGTTTTGGAAATATATACAACAGTGGCTAGGATTTATTTTTGAAACTTTTAAAGTTCGATAAAATTAGCGATGACGTCAACGTAAACTTTCTCAATAAGGAAATTTCTAATAAGCTTATGATAACATTTTAAAAACATGATTAAATAACAGCCTAGTTAGTGGAATCAAGATTTTATATTTACTGTTGCACACTGAAGACACAAACAAGATCAACTAAGAATGTAAGTACGTTTTCAAAAATAAAATAAAGGTGATATTTTCCTGAAATTAAAATAGGATATACAAGTCAAAACATAACCTGCATTACTTTCAAAATTCCAAATCTGGATATGTGCTTTATAAATTGTAAACAATATACAGCTATAAATAACATTACATTATTATGCTAAATTTAAAAATTCTTGTAAATGTTTCCATCCATGCAACACCTCATCCTTTTTTTTTTTGCCAAATATTTCACATTTGCAAATTTACATTCAACTCACTATAGACAAAAAGTTATGAAATACAACATTCTACAGAATTTTCGAGATATAATAGCATCATTGTATAAAATGGTAAATATTATTATAACAGTAAAGTTATTTAGAGGCAAAATACACAAATGCATACTACAATAAAGATTTCAAAGCGTGTTTAAGAGCAGCCAAATTTTCAATATGGTTTAACGTAAACTTTTGTAGGAAAAAAAGTTAGTCGAAACAAATTATTCTTGAACGATACAGTACTGCACCGATTTGGCACTTTTCCCATATTTACACAAGCTGAATGTAAGTAAAATGCATATAAAATGTATAAGTATGCTATACGTATTTATATAAAAGAGTGCATTTAGGTATGAAAGGCATATTTCATTACATAGAAATGCATTCGAGCACGAACTGTGAAACTAAAATATTGCATAAAATTTATCTACCGTCACATGCTTTTCCCATCAGTTTGTATTTCTAGATTTTATATTCTCTATTTCTTAAAGATAAAACACGTATCATAAAAAACATTAGGCAAGATATTTAGCTACATTAATGCAGTTCCTTGATGTTCGTCAAAGTCCGAGTTATATTGTAAAACTTTTGAGCAACATTTCCTTAAAAACCTATTTGTTCTATGATACAGACAGCATTTTTGGTTTTAAGAAATAAAACGTTTCCAGAAATGTTTTCTTCAAGAAGGTCCACACATGGGGCAAAAGCAGAAAACACGGAAACACGAAAACATGCTTTTAGGAGCATATGCTTCCAAAGGAAGAGATGTAAAAACCAAAAAAGCAAAGAAAAAAAAAAAAAAAACGGAGCAAAAGTTTTGAAATGATGACCCTCCAACCAAGCCCATTGGGGGCAGACCTCGACTTCGTTGTATGGGACCCTAAAGCGAAAAGTGGGGCCTAATCGTCCCCAGGTGGTGGATAGGCTTATTAAGGCCACATGGTAGGAGGAAAATCCTAAAAGTTTACTGAAATATAGGGAGGGAACTTTGTAAGTAAAATTTCATCGAAAACCTTGCTTTTGCTCCGTGTTTTCGTTGGTGTGGACTAGGCTTTAGTTCTATATAACAATGTTTCTAGAATCAATTTCGTCTCTCTCTTATGACAAAGTTTTAGGCAACGTTTTTCAATTTCGTATAGGTTCTATGAACCGAGAGAAAGTATAGTCATCGACTTGAATAACATTATATACACACAACAAATTTTATCCAAAAAAAAAGATATATTATTCAGTTACAATGCTTGTTATAATAATGCTTTTGAAAAACATTTCCTTGAAAACCTATTGGTTCTATGATACAACCATGGTATTTTGATGCTATGAAATAAAACGTTTCCAGAAATGTTTTCTTCTAGATCCTTAGTTGTATATAACAATGATTCTAGAATCAATTTCTTCACTCTATTATGACAAAGTTTTCAGCAACGTTTTTCAATTTAGTATAGATTCTATGAACCGAGAAAAAGTATAGTCAATGTCTTGAATAACATTACATAACACAACAATTTTTGTCCACACAAAAAAAAACATTATCCCGTTACAATGTGGGAAGTCACATTAGTGTCACGTAACTGTACTCTTTGAAATGCAAGATCACGGTTGTTATTGTAGTTCTATAGTGCTGCCATCAAAAGGATAAACGCTATCCCATGACAACCTATGTTTGCGCTCCATTTGCCAGTTTAAATTTGTTAGCAAACAGGCAACATAAAAATTGGCACTAGCACAAAACAGAGGAGGAGAATAGCTTTTCCATTTCGCAATAAAGCCTTTCCATTGTAGTTTTTATGGCTGCTAAATGGAGCAAGAGGATAAAGGGCCTGTGATATTCACATGTATGCATACCGATTGGTGCACCATCTATCAGTTTGAAATAAACTTCCGAGAAACTGTCTGTACCTGTCTGTATTTGGAAAGAAACACCGGGATTTTGCATTCCTATAGATTTATGCCCAAAGGAAGAATTGCCAAAACAAAGCAAAAATTGCTTACCTTTAAGGATCAGTGTTTACTACAGTCGAACCTGCCTACCTCGAATTCCCTGGGAAGGATTAAGATTTCGAGATAAACAGGTTTCGAGATAAACAGGTTGAAATGTCTATTGTATAGAGCTTTTTCCCTTATTGATTATGTATACATATAACGACATTTTTTATTAATTTCAAGGAATACGTTATCACAGTGGCAAATTTTTAGCATACCTTCAACTTTGGAAATACATATAATAGTCTTTTAAGATTTTTGGCGTCTAACCCTCTTTGATTCTATTATCCTCCAAAAATTAGCAATAGCTATGAATCCTTCTTGTCCGACATTTTCTTGAGATTTAAGAAAATTTGTAAGAATTTGTAGTTGGACAAACAAATTTTTTTATGTGTGCTATCTATTGAAGAAACACCGATTTTTGAAATTGAGGCTTGTTTGAAATTCGAGAAATAAAGGTTTTGGAAGAACATATTTCGAGATATACATGGAAAATACACTGAATTTAGATTGTAAAGGTAGGGAATTCCAGAAATTTCGAGATATACAGGGTTTCGAGATAAACAGGTTTGAGATATACAGGGTTTCGAGATAAACAGGTTTGAGATAGACAGGTTCGACTGTATGCCGTATTTAAGTCAAAGGAATAAAAGAAGGGTTGAAATCAGGTGTTTGAATTGTCAGTAAGAAAGACAAACAACAGCATCTCAATATTGAGCAAAACTTAAATGAATAACATGAATGGAACTGGTATAGTAAATCAGAAATATTACAAATTTCAAAATGTATGTAATGAGCAAGTGTATGTCAAAAACACTGAAACACCAGGGTTTCCAAAGCACCAAAGGAATTATCCAGAAGACAGTAACTTGCGCTAAGAGCACCATTTAAACCCACTTAATATAATCCGACTGAACAAAACGATGACTGGCTCAAAGTTAGCCCCACTGTTCCAAAGTAACCACATTTCCGGTACGTGCATAAAGGAGTTACAGAATTTTATTTTAGTATATTGATAAAATTACAAACATTAACTGCTTTTCCCTTTCCTTATAGCAATCTTGAACAAATAGATACAACATCCGTCACTGTTCTGTCATTCCAAACACAATGGATTCTCTCTGTAAACAACCAATACACAAAAAGAAGTTATTTTCTCCCGAAGGTCAAATGTCAGCAATGCAAAATTACATCTTCGTTTAATATTCACTCTTACAGGCAGCTTGTATATGAATTGGCAGTTCTTTTCTACCAATGGCAAGGATGTGTCCACAGGTTGAAAAAAAAATGGGACACGAGATTGATGCGATGCTTGAATGTCCAGTCATTGACATAACAAATGCTAGCACAAGTGCTGTTTGCCCTTGGCAACGGCTTGACATGTCCCACATTCAACTTGAATATTATCAGAGATCTTCTCGGATATGTTAATAATAAGTGTATATTATTATATTTTTATTCTCCTCATTAGCCAGTCTTCTGTCCTTGCAACCAATGCAGATAAGAAAGAATCTATTTTATTAAATCCATCATCATTTTTTAATTATTTACTTCTGAGAATTTTAATAAAATATTGCCACACAATGAAATTAAATTAATAAGACTCAGTTGGAATTTTTGGTAAGCACTATATTATGTCACTTAAATAAAAGAGCCAGGGTAATTTTTATTAGAATATCTTAAGGAAACTGGAGATTTAAGCTACTAAATATAATTCTTTACCGTAAATTTGTATTTGTTGAATTGTCATGATTCAAACAATTCACTTTTTATAAATGTACATAAGTTAATAACGTGTCTATAACAATTAACTAAGAAAAACTATAGGAAATGTTGACAATATTCCACGCATAAACTAATATTACTATTACAGTTAAAAGTTATACGGTAATATCAAAAGGGTTTATGAGCCTCTTGGAAAATGTCTATTACGATTACTTAATAAGCTGTATACTTTATATTTTAAATGTAATTAAAACGTATTCATTGTATTTTATATTCTAAAATGAGAAGAATATTTAGATTAGTAATATTATTCCAACCGCCCAGATTAAATTGACGTAATTTTCTTCACATGAAACATTATTCCCCAAAATGTTACCGTTGGTACATGTGGGCGCACCCTTTGGATTAATAAACGGAAAGGCAAAGCACGAAAAAGTAATCAAATTAAAGATGCGTAATTAATGCGCTTGATATGCCAATGTTTATCTTCACTGCAGTTTAATTATTCTCTGGGCGCAACTAATTAGCAGCAAAATGTTCAGCACTCACAATTTAGCTATCCAATAAAGATACTTCCTTGTCCGTAATGAACTATATATTTCAAGGGACCACAGGGAATATTATTGAAAGAGTTGAGTTTAGGAACTATGTCGATCATTCAAACTGTTCCCACCCAATTCCACAACATTACACAGCATAGAACGAAGCTGTTTGGACTGACTGCTAACTGATCAATTTACAACAACAACTTTATAAGTAAAATATTTTTGTAAATTTCTACGAAGGTAAATTTCTATCTGATGATTAGGACGAAATCAGTGCTATGATTTCTGCTAATTTGGAAAAATATAGTTATATCTTTCACTTTGTTGAATTTGTTGAATTGAAAGTGCAAATATGCTTTCTCCATGCATGAATTGTTTAATTACATTAATGACTCTGTAAAAACATTCAACAATAAAAAATTAAAGGAATTATTTACTTGCATCTTATTTCTTTAAAAATGAATTTATAATTTTTAGAATTAGTGGCTTTAATAACATTTGCATTTTTGTTTTTAATTTTGATACAATGTAAGTTCCCTTTTCAAACACTAAAAAATATAAGCATGCTTTTTATTTTGATATCAAAAGCAAGAGATTTGAATTTTGTTTTTAAAATATAAAATATGAGCTCCTGCTTAGATTGGCATTTTGGCATTATTAATATATTTGCAATCATTATTATAAAATCATAATATTATGCTGATTGTTTGCTATTTTAGTTCGTTTATTAACGTAATATAAGAAACAAAAAATTCTATGTAAATTCATAAAAGCATTTTCTTATTGCGCTTGCATGCATTACATGTTCAGATAACAACGCAATTTCCTTATTAAAAGTACTGGAATCTCCATGGTAATGCAATGATTACTTAAGCATTTGAATGCAAGTATATACAGAGTATACAGAGCAGTGCTGTTTACGTTTTCCATTGACAAAACAATGAAGATATCTTTTCAATATTTAGGAAACTATTTTAATTTCCTTTTACGTATAAAGTTTCATTACTAATAGTGTTTCTCTTTCCAATATTTAAGCTAGCTCAATAATTTATAGCAGGATCAATAAACAGAGCTGCAAAACCGCGTTTCCAGACTTTTTCAAGATGGTCCTTAGTTGAATTAGAAATTAATTTAGAAATACACGTGCAAAGCTAACTTTCAATTACTGTCATCACGTAAATAAGGATTATGACTTTCTTGCAATTTACAGATATTTCAAAAGCGGTAATTTAAAGCTACTTTCAATGAAAAAGAATTATGAGAATTAATTTGAAAGCATATTTTTACGCCTTCACAACATTATTGTGCCATAATTTTTCACTACTATGAATATGTTCCTAAAATAGAAATTTGCCATGAATATGTAATGAATTTTTACACTCTAATTAAATTTTACGAAACATGTACAAGACTGTATGAGCTGGTCACATTTTCATCTTTCCTATTCGGTATTCTGAATAACCGTTTAAGAAGTAACCTACCTCATCCTTATTTCCACACATTTTCACAATTTTTCAAGTTGGCGCCTATGATTCTGTCCTAATGACAAGTTTTACAATTCCTAATCGGGTATGTCCACCATTAGGAATCTGATCCTACACAGTACAAAATCAATGAAGCCCTTTGCAGAAACTGGGAACTGGACTCCAAAACTCAATCCAACACACCTATATATCCCTCTCGCAGTGAAAACTAAAGTACCATGCAGCTGCCCAAATCATTTTCGAAACTTGATTTTTGATAATCGGGGCTGATGATAATTACGATGTTGTGACCCTCAATTGTTAAGAGGATTCACCGTCATTGAAATTTGAAACCCATCAAGAAGGAGGGAAACCATTCATTAACATTTGTCAGCAAGGCTTGTTCCAGCACCCAGAATGCCATGCTTGTGGTTATCATGGCAACCTCATTGTATGCACTATCATCAACGCGGACTTAATCCAGTGGTGTAGCTTGACCTTGCAGTAGGAGCTTGACAACACAACCACAGCCAGTTTCTGATAAACAACTCCACAGACTGAATGCATTTTATCAACTCAAACTTTATAGTTTAGAAAATATGGAAATTGATCAATTTGTGCATATTTCATATTTGTGCACCACCGCATGTAGGCAAATGTTTGTGCCTCCCATCCCATTAGGTTTGTAGGATTTCCCATAGTGCAATTTTTGTATTGTATTCAAATTTCTGATAAACTTTATTGGAAAGATTGCTGTTGGAAGCCTTGCTGATGACTTGTTTATAAATATTTAAATCACACACTATACTGTGTCCCATATATATATTTACCAAAACAATCTTAATTGCATACATAATACTTGCTAAATTTATTTTACAGGGCTCTTCAATATTCTAATTCTCCATTGATTCTTAGATTACTATCAATTATACATTATTTTGTTTTTGTCAATAACATAACCAACACTGTATTAACAGTGTTACACTGTTCTACATATTTATTGTTATGGTATATTTATTATATACTATAATGTTCTATAGAATTTTTAGTGAATAATGAAGAATATAAATTTTAAAAACAACTTTAGATTTCTTTATTTCAACTTATACTTATCATTCCATATACTATAGTGAAACTTCGGATTACGAACTTAACCCGTTCCTTGACCATGTTCGTGAACCGAAAAGTTTGTGATCCGGATCAATTTTTCCCATTGCAATTAATGTAAATCCAAATAATGCGTTCTTTGTCCTAGAATTTTATTTTAACATATTATGGCTTTATGTGTGGAAATAATACAGACAGTAAATAAACATAACAGTAATATTAGAAGAAAGCAGTTTAATATATAAATTCATGATTTCCAACATTATAGAAAATAAAGACACCCACGTGGTCATTCATGATGACGTTGCTGTGAATCAAGTTCATTTGCAGATTCTGTTTAAGAAATTTACTTTAACAAACATTGTTTCCATTAGGAAAATTTGTATTATTATACTCTATTCTGTTGTTAATTATATGATTTAAGTCTCAAATCGACGTCATCAATGAATTGTCATCCATTGCATCTGCAATTGGCGTGGATAAATCATGAGATGAACTTTTGCCATATTTGCAATGTAGGCTATATCCTTAAAACTAATATCGATTTTAATTTTTCATCCTTGGAAATTGTAAAACATTTTTGATGTTTCTAGTATTTAATAAAACTTACCCGTAACAAAGATGCTCTGCTGGAACTATAGTAAAACAGTTGCAGAAACTCGGACCTTTGATTGGTGGTCCAGAAAAATGTGTTCGTGAACTGAAGCATCGTTCGTGAAGCGAAACAACAAATGGTGTTCGTTGACAAAGAAATTCGTAAATCTAGGTGTATGAGCTTTTAAATCTAGTACATTAATCAGAAACATATGCTAAATACATCTTAGCTTTATATCATTACATCTTAACTTTTAAATGTCACAAGCCTCTTTTGACGTAAAACAACATCCTAAACATTTCACCAAATTTGTTTGACTTTTCCTTGGTTTTTTTATGATTCGGTTAGGATGATGCGGAAGATGTGCATTCTGGTAGTTCTCCTTGATGATGAAATGATTTTTTTTTCTAAAAACAGATTTTCTTGCCAAGTCATCAGTCTGATTCTCAATTCTTGGCTAGGGGCATCCTGTTTTCCCCAAGTTTCACTTACTTAGATAAAACAAGAATCAAAACATACACCGCAAAATGTCTATCCGGATAAGGTGTTCAATTGCTCATGCAAACATCCCCAGTTGTGAGTTCAGGTACACGTTGGATGTACGTCAACATGGGCGTATCCATGGTGCCATCAAAATCCTGTTCTTTTTATTTATGGGCAACATTTCTGCTTCAGCGCCTTTAGGATAATATCGGCCATAAGCCCATCCTTTAAGGAAAACAACATTGTTCCACCACAAAAAGTGTGTATGCACTTAATATGCATTCATAATGAACGATTTTATGGATATTAGTACTCAGAAATGTTTCTGATATGGTCACGATATTTTGCATTAGTTAGTCAGATGTGCACATAATCCAGGAGATAACTTTCCTTTTATGCAAATCTTGCCCTTAACGTTAAGACTTTGCACACTTATAAAATCCCAACCAAAGCAAATTTTAATCAAAAAGCATCAGTTTTTATGAAAAAAAAAATATATTACTCAACACCATGGCAACTCAGTTGCAATTCACTTGCTTAATTGTCATTACAATACTCATTATCATAGTTTAAAATTGTTGATAGGCATTTTATGGATTTCTGCATTATTATACAGATTTAATCTTGCCTATGTATATAATATAAACATTATCTGAATAACAAAATCGTGACACAATTACATACAGTATAGCGATTTCCTCTTTGTATGCAACTTATGTGACTAAATTAAAATAAAATATATTTTATTCATATAATGTAGTTATTTTCTTATTTACTATATTATTTCTGTACTTTGTGAAGAAAATACTGCTATTTGTTTAATTTATTGAGCATACATAATAAATATACGCTATAAGGTACTAAGCCACAGTTTGCTTAATCTTTGAAATTTATCAACATTCAACACCAGCTACTTTACTTAAGCTTTATGTTGAAAAAGTTGTGCTTCTGGTACTAGTTTTATACATATACAATATTAGTTGTAATACTTGATCAAATCCAGCTTTCCATAATCGACGTGGAAACGATTTCCACTGAACAGGAACTGAACACTAGTTTAATGGTTTTCTGTATGAATTTTATGTGAAAGCATCTTGGTGTAACCGGTGCTAAAAATATAAAACTATAAATAACCCATTCAAAATGTTATAAAACAATTTAATATATAGGAGAATGTGCAACTATATTACAGAACTATTTTGAATTGCGTTCTAAAGTAGCTATTTGTATACACTATGGGTTTACTGTCAGGCTATTATTAGAAGCAAGTTACGCAATCTCTAAAATTTAGAAAACTAACATAAACATTTGCTTCCTATGAGATAATCTAAAAATCTTAGATTCAAATAAAAATTAAAGTTAATTTCACAGAAAATTTATAAATCTTTTTGAATCATAAAAAAATTTCGCAGAAAAATCTCATGCCTTCTTTACTTCAACTTATGTTTTGAAATAGTATAGCATATATAGTATATTAAAAAACAATTCGTAATGATATTACGAATTGTTTTTAAATATTTTCTGAAAAATGTATTCAATATAGTCGCAGATTCACCCTTAACGTACTACAGAATATATGAAAAAATCGCCCTGGCTTGGAACTAAAAATACAGATTTAAATTAAATTCATGTTTCAATAAATAATTTATTTTCGCTTTAAGTAATTATAAAATTCTGTATTTACGCGTTTAAATATCCGTTTCAATATTCCTTTTTCACTTTTTTAACAAAAGATCCATGCAAACTGACATGTTTTTCTAATGTGATATGTTATCATGGTTGAACTTTGCATAGAAAACCTTGCTGGATCATATATAATCTTTGAATGAAGCAAAACTAATCAAACGCCAACTCATTTTGATTAAAGAGGCAGTAATTTAGAGACTAGCTTTGGATAGAAATGCTTTAGTAATACCAATACTTTGTTGCAGACATTGAAGCAACAATGACTGGTCAAAACGAGATAACATCAATCACTGTCACTGGAGATCAGAATGAAATGCAAAGGCATATTTTCGAAACAAGTTTTCAAAAAATAACAAGACAAGACTAGTCCATAAATACACTATTGGGAAATGGATATCTGTTGCATGTTACCTATAGCTGTATTTTTCAATTTGAAATATTCATCCTAGAAAATACACATGGTGCATATACATAGTAGTTCAAATGTTACTTTATATGTTAATTATATTCATTAATGATTTTATCAACACGTAATTCACCAATTCCAATTCAATTCAACTCAGTACCCTACAGCCAGCAAATAAATGCTATATGGTATTCAAGATGGGGGAGATATATCACTGAGTTGAATTGAATAGGAATTGGTGAATTGTATAATTCATTGCAGCAGGTTGTCTAGTCAAAATAAAGTGATTACACATTTTTAGGTATTTTCCATTTTGGATTCACAGGTACTCTTATGTCTGCACAGTTTCGAAAATTAATCTAAAAAGCATATTAGTTATGCATAAGGGTTTTCACAAAAGCATATTAATTATGCGTAAGGGATATTTTAATGATTATAAAAATTACATCTAAATAACGTTACAATTTCAAGAACTGATAGCAGAGGATTTCAAAGAATAACATTTTCCATAAATAGCAGAATCTTATTAAGTCGCAATAGTTCATATTCTTAATCCTAATTATTCATACGTCTAAAATCATCATGCAAATCGCTTTTAACGTAGCAAAACTTACGAAAATCAACTATCATCACTCGGTTAGTAGGTGTTAATTGCATACCAATCATGTAAATTTCCTTCTTTTCATGTCTTTTTTTTATAAATGCTTAATATGTATGATTTGCACGAATCTTTACAACGCCGCCTATTTAAGAATTCTGCTCATTCCTTTCCCTTTAAACATGAAGAAATATTAATAAATTTTTATGCACATTTATGCGTAAACATAATAGTTAACAATCACAGAAGCGCGTTAATAATGCAGCACAATTAAGCCTTGTTAAAGGCAACGCGCAACAGAAATCAAAAATTTACATTCCAATAAAAGCACTCATTACGATTACTCACAGCTATACAAAGCCATTACCTTTTATCTTTATGAAAGTGTTTGCAATCTACAGTCTCATCACGTACAATATAGCATGTGCTGAGATTACGATATATTAGTGATGTAGACGAGAATAAAAGACAATGGTGCTATATATCGAAGTATATCGCTAATTTCCAGCAATGCACTTCACGAGAAAAAAAAACTATTACTCAGAATTAATCACCTCCCAAACTTTTGAATTCGTGGCCAGGGGTTGTGCCATATTTTCTTGATTAAATCAGTGTACATATATGATTATGAATTTCGTTTCCGTGGAACAAAGAGAATTCAGATTTGGTTTTAGATCAAATTTGTAACAAGCTAAAAGAGATTTATTTACAAATATCGATTTGCACACACGAGAATAGTAATTACACTACCATGCAAAATACAATTCAACTCAGTATACCCTGTAGTCAGCAAACAAATTACATAATATGGTGACTCGTACATCAGTACTAACTTAGGCATAATTGTAAATTTTAATATTTAATCAATATGGACTTCGAAATATTTAGGAAGGCTATTAAATCGTCTATTCACATGCAAAATAGGACCAATATTATGTGTTGGTTTTGGCAGTAAGCTCGGTCAAGGGTAATGATAAAATGATTAAGTGCACTTCCATATGTGAAGCAGTGTTGTTGATGTTGTTGTTGTTGTTGTTGGTTGGTGTTTAGGGCCCCAAAGGCATCCAAGATCAAACACGTTTTGTGGAAAGTGTTTTAAAGTAGTGGTCATACGTTTCTGAAGGATGAAGAGAGGCGGACAACCCAAGCAGATCCACAAATTCAACCATTGGTCAGCAGTGATTGGTGACCTGGTTGGTTGGTACTTAGGGGCTCACAGGCTACTAAGGCCATAGAGAGCCAAGACATTGATTGGGAAGATCTCATTGGATAGATGCTTAGGACCGGACGTAGGAGACATTGGGCAAGGTTTATGGGCTAGACCCAGCCCCAGAGGGCACCTTAAGAGGGATCACAACCCTATCCTTTTCAATGGGCTAGGTTTGCGAATATACTCACAGTGGAATGAGGGAGATTTGGGTGGGGGTGAGAATTGTTTGGGGTGGCTTGATGGATCAGCAAGGGGCTCTGCCTGTCGTTTTTCACTTTGAAATGGAAGATTTCTTAAAAATTAAAATACAAGTTTGAAAAATGTCCGTTATTTTGCACACGCTGCCGGCAGGTGGCACCATGAAATAGGAAAGTTGTGAGTGCAAAAATTCAAATAATAATTTAATTTAAACAAGTGTACTATTTTAAAATGAATAATGTCAAGCGAAGCCCCTTGCTGATTTATTAAGTTATTTTAAACAATTTTTATTTTTATTTAATCTTTTTTTGTTTGACCGTGAGCGTCTTTGCAAATTCACCCATTGAAAGGGATAGGGTTGTAATCTCCTTTAAGTTATACATTACTGGGGGCCTAACCAAGGGATGTTTTACAGGATATATAGGTTATTATGGTACAGATATGGGGAGGCTATAGTGAAGAGAATAGTTTGGATAGCTTCAGAAAAATAGTTATTGCAGAGAAGTGAATGGTCGAAGCCTTCTCTGTGACTGAGTGAAGAAAGAGTCAATGTGTTGGGTCCAGTTATATCACCAATAGCATCTGACCGGTGACCTGGACAGGTCATGGGAAGGAAATTACTGGTAAGTACCATCTGCGATTTGTCTATCTGCAGAGGGAACATTGTTGGGTTCGCATTTGCACGTGTTACTCTCGCAGGTGTCCATTGGCGATGGCAGCTTAGCTGCAGCTATCGAGAGTATCTCGCCAGGATTTTCTTTCATGTGGAAACGTGACTTTAGAGCCATTAGAGCTGGAAGATCTTCGATCTGACAGTTCGCTGCCAGGCAACCCTGGTCCTGCTGGAGGAGGTAGGGCATGCTGTACATCTACCAGGAAGGTGTGCCTTTTCCATGTCATGTAACTCCATACACAACACCAAACTAGCTGAATCAAGCATCTCCTTGAAAAGTTATCTTTGGTAAGACACCCGAGGCTCTCACGGTTATTTTGATAATGATCACCCGACGCTTATGTAATAACAGTTACTTTTTTTCCTTTGTGGCTTTCAGATAATGGCTTTCACGCTAAAAGCCTACAAGACAGCCGCCATTTATTGAATTTTCTTCATGCACTTCGCCCTTCCACCCAGCCCCATGGGGTATTTCTTATTAAAATCCTTTTCATTGGGACCAGGCCAGGTTAACGCTTTCTCCAGGGCTGGTTTTTCCAAGTTTTGTGAACAGAATCCTATACCCTTTCTATTTAATCTGACTTTGTGTCAACATCAAAAGTGCTGAGTCCTTAACTCATAACGAACAACATGATTGGAGCCGATGCTTTCAGACTGCCAAACGACCTTTTCTCAATGTGAACACGGCCTTGTTCGCTGCTGAAATGCATGTAACGGCTTCATCATTCCAAATCCCTTTATGAACAGATGAGGTCCAAAAATCAACGAAATATGCTTGAATTTTGTGGCAACTTTGATTAACGGGCTTATATTAAAATGAAAAAAAAAATTGGAAATTCCCCAAGATCAGAATTTGGAGGCACTGAACTGATGAGTTTTATAGGATATTCTTCACACATTTCAAAAATTGAATGATAAAACCCTGACACATGTCTTCTATAAATAAGTATTAATTTTAAAATAGATTTCTGGAATCTTTTAAAAATACTATGGGGTGATCCATAAAATATGTCACACTTTATTGCCTCTTTTTAAACACCCCCCACCCCTTTGTCACAATTGTCACAAATTTTACTACACCCCATCCATAATAATGTCACAACCCGTCGATTACACCCCCCCCCCAATTATTTTTTAATAATTCTATATTC
>JAQGAE010000650.1:0-32004 GCA_034696685.1 Julus scandinavius | reverse complement strand
AGTATATCTCGAGGCCTACAACAAGAAAAGAAAAGAATAAGCTAAAGTTTCCTAAAGTATTCTTACGATAAAATGTTCGATAAAAACTAGTATGAAAAAGCGTGCATAGATGGCGTTGCAAGCTTTTTGACACAGCGTTGGCGTAATAAGTGTGTAGGGTGTCGCCGTAACGTAAGCCCACTTAACGTAGCGTAAGCGCACTTAACGTAGTAAAACGTGGAAGTGTGAAGGAGCCTTTAGACATCATTGTTAGATTGAATTTTTACTAAATTTGGACATTTGCCAAGAAGGCTATTCCATCGTCTAGTCGCATGCAAAAAGAAGGACCAATAGTAAGCATCACAAACTTCGATCAAAAATTTGAGTGATTACGTCTACTCCTGTAGTGATCGTTAGGGGTTAAAATATGGGAAACAAGATGTGAATTACAAGAAAGATTACAACGTTTGAATAACCCCATAGATAACTTTTCAAGTCTGGACCTCAACGTGTCCCAATTTAGAGAATGGGACATTTATGTCTCATTCGCGGAATGCTGGTAATTGCCCTTAACAAATATGGCTGCCTTACGCTGAATCATCTCATTATTCTGAATATGATCCATCCTGTGAGGGTTCCAAATAGGAGCCCAATATTCCAACATAGGGGAAACCAGAGTTGCGAAGCCAGTTTCCTTTACATTTTCTGCACATTCTCGAAATACGCGTTTAATGAATCTAACGCGATGGAACCAACAATTTTTGAGAATTGGCGATTCGAAGAGAGGTTAATCTGTACAAGTTTTTTTATTCGGGACAAATCTTAATTAGCAAAATTAATCCGAGAACACAGATATGGTTGTTTTCGCTTATATTTGGGTCAATACACCATGCGGTCAAATATCAATATGAAGTCATTTAGGTGTGCAGTAGGCAAGGAACTATGAGGGTGTTGAAGGTATTGATATCAATGCTGAATGTGCACACTTTAAAAAAAAAAAAAAAACGTAAAACCTACGGTAAAATACCGGCAACAGAATTAACCGGATTTTTCCATGAAATGTACGGATTACCCTAAATGTGTTACTGCACTTATATCCAGTTCACTTCATATTTCCTTCACATTTTACTCTAGTATTCCTATAAAATTTAAGGATTTCTTTAACTGTGTGATATTGTTAAGGTAGGTTATAACACGCAAAAAATCAATGTAAGTATCAAAGAACTGTTATGTTTTCTATACTCAAATGAGACACAATGAGTACACATTTTCTGCATTAAGAGGGACAATTATTCTTCCGATTTAATGCACAATTTTTTCCCCAATATTTTAAATTCCTCCGTTTTTATTTATGAAAAACATGATACATGTCTCAGTCTGTCTAGCTGTTTTTCCTTTAATGGGATGTTATCCATATTATCGCATTTTTTGTTGGAAATAAATAAGGATATATTGAATTTTATGAATACAAAAATGTGCTTGTATGTTATACATACTGTATGAATTATTTTTAAAATAAGTACATTCACAAGACTTATGTTCGCCCAGGGTTAACTATTTTTTCTTCATCGGAAAATGTAATTTTGTTGTTCAAATTTATTTAATGTATAATAGAATATACATGTATATGTATAATTCGAAAAAATGAAAATCATTTTTTAAACAGTATAAGCTCGAGAAATGAACTCCTTAAGGGAAATTAAATTTTGTTTATATGTATATTCCTTTGTAAAAACAGATTCGTTCTCAAAAAACATATACAAAAACTTAGTAAAAAAGTTCCAGTGTATATGGAAACATGGGAGATTGGATTCCATTGTTCGAAACTTGATTCACAATTTCCTTTTTACAAACATTTACATATTTATAAAAAAATGTATTTGATTCCACATTTGAAATACATTGTAAATAAAACATTCCTTCTAAAAGCAGAATTAGGATATTTGGGACAAGAAACTTTAATTGAATTTTACGATTCTCCTGAAAGTTTAGAAATGAATTTTTTCTATCTCATTTACCAAACTATGGAGACAAACATGGAAAATATGGAGAGCATGAGTTACTTTCATCTTCGAAAAAAAATAAATAAACTGAAATTAAATATTGATGAAATGTTATTTTTGAGAGAACCGAACAATACTATTACAGGTAATATTTGCAAAGTTTCTAGAAATGTTATTCCAAAAATTAAGAAAAAATGGCAGGATTTTATGAAAATATATTGTTGCTTTTTGCTAGTCTTTTTGCTGTAAAGATCTTCAAAATCGTCAAATTATTTAAAAAAATTCACTGTTCAAATGTGATTTATTAGAAAATATTGCTGCTAAAGAAATTTTTTTTTTCAGAAATTAGATTATGTGATCAAAAATGAATTTAGAATTAGATAGAATGGATGAAATTTGAATTACCTTTTTTGTCAATTGTGCATTAAGTAAATAAATGCATCAGATTTTGTTGACGTTATTTACCAAAATTGACAGTTTAATTATTTATTTTTTGCCAATTTATCCCAATATACGTCGGCATTTCGTGGACAAAATGGAACCTCCTTCTTTTGTTTACTTATTTATTTTTTATATTGATTTGCCGTTAAATAGGTTAAACGCATGAAAGAATAATTTAACTGCATAAAAATTTGGTCTTTTTTGCATTCATGGCAATTAAAATGCTCTGCAATACGTTTCGCAATGGCAAAAAGGGGCGCCATTAAGTCTCCCTGTATGTTGTAATTACAATGCATGTATAGTTTTAACATTAGCGACAGTTTGGTGAACCAATTTCACAAAACCACAAGAAAAGTTATTACAATAATATGTTAGCACAACATCTTGCAAAATACTTAACAGGAAATTATTCGCGTGGACGACATTAATTTTGAGATAGCAACAGCACTGTATCGGAATATCTCAGGTACATGTACAGTGATTTAAGAGATTTTCAAAACAGTTATTCCTTCCCGATAAAATTCAAAATTATATCATTCTATCTGTTTGTTTGTTTCTTGATTTTTAACTTTGGCCTATTTCTGCAACGCAAGGGCTAATTACTAACGCCAGTGAATGAGCCTTCACGTATACCTGGGAATTTTGCGTACGAGGGGGGACTACCACCCCCTTTCGAGGGGTCTTTAACGTGCAACAATCAACACCGGACCTCGGTTTAAACTCTCATCTGAAAGAGCCGCAACTTTGAGAATTTCTTCCATCCGTAAAAATTCCCACTGACCTCGACCGGGGAGCGAACCCCGCATCTTAGGATCGAGAGGCAAGCACGTAACCCACTAATGTTCTTCAAGTGAAATTTACACAAACATGGTTATGCCTTACTTTGCACAGTGCACAAATTACCACACGTATTTTCTTGTATTTTACTAAGTCAAAACTCCACTCTGTCTACTAGCTGGAACACCTTGCTTATATCACCATATAAGCATAAAATGGGGATACTTTGGGCCAGCTTTTGGTGTTTTTTTTTAAATTCTGAAATTCATGTTCCATATAATTACTACCAGAATCTGACCAGGCAAAAAAATCAACCTTCTCTTTCAGAATATGGCATTAATTTATTAAAATTCTGGTGTTTTCTTAACTTTTTACCGCAAACTAAATCGTGGGAAAATATACTGCGATAGTACCTTAATCTGATCCTTGGCCTCCTAGTTTCATGCAGGAAACAACGTACCCCCTTTACACGTGACCTAGATATATGCTCAAAATTGACTTCTTTGCGTTGACAGGCCTTGACCGAAAATGTTATTTCTCGAATGGCCATAAATAAGTGATATTTGTGTTCCTCGTTTCATATTATTTCCGTTGAAATTTAATTGGATTCTTGTTTTCCATTAAAAAGAACCAGTTTGCCATCTCAAAAAACAGTGAACTGCAAAAAAAAGGGTAATTAAGGTATTGCCTTTTGTTTACTGTCTTGTTTTCTAAAAAAAAAAAAAAAAAACAGCGATGGTAATGGGGAATATACCTAGTAGATAACGCGCCATTAAATTGGATTTCCAATTTAGGCATTGTTTTTCAGCATTTAATTTTCAAAGTTTAGACACATATTGAACACTAACACAATAGAGCTAGTTACTAAATGCCAAAGTTTTTCCAACAAAGTTGGATTTGATGAGACTTAGTCATTAACAAAATCGTTTAACCCTGTGATATTTCTATCTCATGAGCTTCAAATAACAAATGGAATCTATTTTTAAGAATTTTTTTTAGAATTACAATATGTGAAACATGGTCAAAGAAAATTTCGAAATGTCTTGTGTTGCACTTCCATCTGTTGGATGAATTGTGATACATTGAAATTTTCTAAGCGGTTCTTTCAAATAAGGATTATAGAGTTTTTGCAATCCTCAACTATAAATGTTTACTCAAACATGAAGTTAATCACAATACAAGCTCGTATAAACTTATTTTGCTAACGATTAGAAGGTTGGTGCTTACAAATAACCACAATAAAGTTGTGTAGGAAGTAAAATTCTTGATATAAAAAGCACCTAACAATTTTAAGAAAAATTATTTTTGAACCCTATGCTTAGACAATTTTTCAATATCCAAATCGGATTTGGAAACCGTAAATAGCATTTTAGAGTAAATTTGTTAGTTTACATACACTTCGATACACATCAATACCTACTGTAAAATACATAATTCCATTAAAATGTTTTGAAATGTCCATACTAATTTAGCAAAGTTGATGAAAAACTGTTGGATAGAAACAAAAATCACCTTGTATCCATTTTATGTAGCAAGACTAATTTGCAAAAAAATGTCAGGGCGATTCTGCATCAACGGTGATTTTCACACTTTAAGAAAGACAAGATGGTGATATTGAATAATCTTCATCCCATTATCTTTTGTATTTGATTTCAAAAACAATTAAAACATGGGTAACAATTTTACAAAGTAATTCTAAATCTAACTTAAAATCGTGTTCACCAGTTTTTGAATCGTCTTTTTTGAACTACAATGCATATGAATTTCAAATTTATGTTTTTCAAATGGTGAATATTGGTTTAATGAGGAGGGATTCGTTAATTAAACTCCCAATTAAATCTTTACAATCTAGGACATGGGGGTTGTCTCACAGCCAATCAAATGATTAAAAACAGGCCACAAATTGGACTTTTTATAGCTCAATTTCGTCAAGTTGACATCGCTTTCCTCCGATTTATGGGGTAACGTACCTTAATTTAATGTCCCCATATAATTAATCGTCCAAATTCGCTACTGCCTTCTACTCTGAAGAAGCCTGGCGCCTTAAATTGACGAATTTCTACAAAGAAAATTTGAAAATAACTGAAGCAGGTCAAGGAGAAACTGCTTGAAAACGTGCCAAACGTGTAATTTCGTACTATAAACCAAGTACAGAGTTTTAGATAACAACATGGTCCATTCCTTAGTTTATCACCTACATTGGTCAGGTTAAAGGTAATTGTTATTAAGTTTATAATATGTATTTAATTACCGTAAAATGTGGATACTTTGGGACAATTTAGGATTCTGAGAAAGTGACCCGATACTGACCGGGTCAAATAGAATCAACCATCTTCTTTCCGAATATAACAATTTTTACTCTGATAAACAGGTGCAGGGATATTCCTACCAATTTCTGTTCAAAAGTTACCCAATCATGTGGGGTAACTTTGGGCCAGGAGGTTTTTCAAGGCATATCCTTAGTGGAAAAATGACATAGGGCCAAACATGCTGTAGCATGTCCCATATATGTCGATATTTGATATTTAAATGTATGTCTGAAAACATGTATCGCCATATACAAAATACGAGCAACGTTCCGCCGAATCGCAATAAGGGGCCATTCAAAAAGGACGTCCTCAAGAGGAGGGGGAAGAAGTAGGGGGGGGGGGATTTTCAGTTTTTAGATCTTCTGTTTAATTGAGTTTTAAAGTCAGCGAAATAGGAAATGGACTCCAGAAGAAATATGTCACCAGTCCCAAAAGCACTAAAATTTTTAAAACCTCAGTAAAGTCGGGATTTATGCCCAAATTTGTGTTAAACAGCAATTTTATGCTGGAATTTTCCTTCGAGGTCAGCGAATTTCCGTTAATTAGAAAAATCGGGGAAAATGTCGTGGAATTAGCAGAGAGACAAATGCTTGGAAATTTATAGGTTGGGGGCCTTTCATAAATTATGTCACGCCTAGGGGGGTGGGTGGGTTGTTTGTTTTTGTGACAATTGTGACCAAGGGGTGGGGGTGGTTCAGTAATGTGACATCACAAAATCAAAATTTATTTCAAACGGTAAAAAATATGCGGTATTTTTTTTAATTTTTTTAACATTTGAAATTTTGAATAGCAGTTGGGAAAAAAGATTTGGGTCCTGTAGTGACTTAAAACTTTCTTCCCGATTGCTACTCATCAATCATGAATAGCTCTTTTTCACTATTAAATAATTGCTATTTTAAAATTTATAGCAATTCATTATTTAATATAATGTTATTAATATCAACATTGGTTTCATTAATTTAAAATTAAGTTTTTTTAATATTTTTAATTATTTTAAGAAATAAAATTATAAAAGAATATATAATTATTAAAAAATAATGGGGGGAAGAATATCGACGGGCTGTCACATCATTATGGATGGGGTGTAGTAAAATTTGTGACAAAGGGGTGGGGGGTGTTTAAAAAGTGGCAAAAAAGTGTGACATAATTTATGGATCACCCTTTGGGCCTTTGTTTGTTCTACAAATTTTCTGGGCACCCTACATTTAACAGAAAGTAAGGACGTCTATGAAGGAAAGGGGGGAAAAGATCTGTGCTAAATGGACACCATGTAGACAGGGGGTAGGGTAGGATGGGTCAATTTTGTAAGAAATTTCGGGACGTCCTTTTTGAATGGCCCCAAACGGAATCACCAAGCTCTCGCCTTGCCAAAGCCCTTATTGTAGGTAATTTTGATACGAGTTCACGCGATAAGGGGATGGAAAAGGGAATGGAATTGCAAAGCTGGAATTGCAACGACCAAATCGTCAGGCACCCATAAGCCACTTTCCAAGGGAATGATTGACCAATGCGATTTGGGGCTCCCTGGGGACTCAAGACAAGGGTATCATTTTCAAATGCCCTAGCCATAAAGTTGAGCAATCCTCGCATTTGAATGTGGTTTTCAAGCCTGCGATCAATGTGGCAGAAAGTCATATCATCAACCCCAAAGTTAAAGTTCCCAAATCCATGCACTGATTTGCAGTGAAGTCCATGGCGGCATGATGTTCAAGGATTTTAAGATATGCGATGCCTAGTGGACGGAAGTCATTTCGGCGAGGAAAAAATACTTTGGCATAGCACTGTTACCAGAAATCCAATTTCTGAAAGATTGATTTTCGGAAAAATAAATGCTGAATAATAATTGAATGTCGGGGGAAATCATGTCAAAGTTATTTGAAGATATCAAATGTACATACCGTATATTAGATGTGGGACTATTTTAACATGGTAACTACTCTTGAAACGAGAAAGTAATAATTTTCTATGAAAATAAATATGGGAAAAACATAGTCTCCCCAAAGACGGTGGAAATTTATAGACTTCGCGTGAAGGTAGAGCTTAACAGGCACTGCATGGGATTTATAAAACACGATGACTTTTTACATGTGTATTTGAAAATATTATCGATATATTCCCATATTTTTTCTCTGAAATATTAAAATAAATCCTAGATGGAAAACTCATTTTTCTTGCTCTTATGCTGCAAGTATGGTTATGCACTGATGAAAATGGTCATGGAAATGTAGGTGTCCATTAACGGGGTTTGAAACCCTATCCTTTTCAATGGGTAAATTTGCAACGACACTCACAGCCAAACAAAAACAGATTAAACAAAAATAAAAAATTGCTTAAAATTATAAATCAGCAAGGTCATTCGCTTGTCGTTTTTCACTTTAAAATAGTAGATTATTTAAATTTAAATAATTATTTGAATTTTTGCACTCACAATTTGCCTATCTCATGCTGCCACCTGCTGGCAAGGTGTGCAAAATAACGGACATTTTTCTAACTTGTTTACTAATTTTAAAAAAATCTACTATTTTAAAGTGAAAAACGACAAGCGAAAGACCTTGCTGATTTATCAAGCTATTTTAAACAATTTTTATTTTTATTTAATATCAATTTGTTTGGCTGTGAATGTCGTTGCAAATTTACCCATTGAAAAGGATAGGGTTTCAAACCCCCGTTAAAAAAAACGTAAGAAAGGACAACTTGCTATGCTCCTCAAACAAATCAAGACGAAATTCATGAAGACGAAAGTAAACATTGTACATTTCCGCGAAACATTACATTCTAATAATTAAACATTCATCAAATATTAAAATGTGTCATGAAAATTTTACACTTTTCACATATTTATCATCTTCTAGTGGTTGTGAGACGAGAAATGTCACTACAACCAAATATTTATAACTCATCCCCGCTATATATGTATATTGTCCATGGCAATTATCAATTGTGATGGTTAATGGTGGTGATATTTTCTGGCCCTTTGGTTTATAATTTTTATCGACCATGGGACAATGAATGTTTCAGACTTATCTGCCAGGATTAGCACCTGATGATGGCCTTTTGAGCTGAAATGTTGTGCTGAGTAGTAACTAATTGGTTGTAGTGACATTTCTCACCTAGCTCTTTCATACATTTTCACATCAACATTTTCAAAAAAATACCAACGTTTATGAAGATATAAATAAGAAAATTAATACCAGTCTCCGGTCTTCCTGCCGTGAAACGTTGTTCACTATAACGATGTCCAACTTGTAAAATGGTATCGAATCTCACTATCGTTTGTAATTCTATACTATTGATGCGCCATTGATCTGTGGTCTAGGCTAGTAGCAAGGTCTGGTATACTATCTTAGCCTTCTTATACCAGGTAGTCCCGAGTTCAATTTCAATGCCTTTTAGATATTTGTAAAATTGTACGGCATGCCTAGACTTGTCCATTACGCAATCCTCAAAGAAACTTTAGCCTATTCCAATTTCTTGATCCAATTGGAAATCTCATTAACATATCAAATTCCAATTATCAGAATGGGGGCCTGTGGGACGTTGTTTTACAAATGAATGCAACCTGATAGAGCCATGAGCTCGCTAAGAATCGACAATACACGTGTTTCTAATTATCTTTTGCAATGAGTTACATTGGCGAAAACATTCTTAGTTGTTACAACATGAAAAGTTCAAGATTCCACACAGTATTTAGTTTTAAAACTTTAATACTACATTTCAAATAACTGATACTTTTTCTAAAGGCCTTCAAGTGTGTTCAACATCGGCTATATTAGAGTAAGGTGTCCCTAAAAATACACGTTGAGCATAATTATGTTTAGATTTTGCATTTGATTAGTTTTACAGATACTGCCAAATTACAATGTGATTGCATATCCATGATGTCTGCCCTATATTTAAGATATACAGTAGGACCTGTCTAAAAGCATACTCTAGGGACCAGTGAAAAATATTCTTTTAGACAGGTGTATTTATACACTGGTCCCAAGTTGAGATCGTAGCATTTCATGCTTTTAGAGAGGTTATTGATTTATACAGGATGCATTTAGACAAGTTCTACTGTAACACTGAGTTTTTACAATTATATAAGAACTAAATTCGCCTGGCCTTTTTTGGTTCTCCTACCTTTATTAACAAATTATACGTGATCTAATTTAGCCAGGCGAATCCAAATTGCCATTTTAGATTCTTACCAAGTGTATTTACTTAACAAAATATGCTAAAGATTTGCAAATTTATTGTATATTGCAGCATGCAAGTCTAAGCTTAAGCACCAATTTCAGGAAATATTTTCTGTTTAGCGATAACAAAAATTATCAGAACCAAATTTTATTCATTCGCCATACCAACTAAAGATTTGAAACTTGGGGACAAATGACTTCACATATTTATCCTATTTGTATCTCACTGCTGTTTTTGTTTAGAAATTTTTCACAAATTGAAACTTACCTTATGGAAAATGAAGAAATATTGACTACGATTTTTTTAAATTTGCAATTCAAAGTTTTATATACCTATCTTTTTAAATAAATACACTTGTTGGTGGTGAAGACAATGCCCAGCTAAAGATAAAGAATAACGATCACAAATAAGCAAAATATTACAAATTTGAGAAACGATAAAAGGATTACTAAGGTTAAAAAACATAAGTTGAACAAATTTAAGAAAGAGGAATATGCTCCATACAAGTTTAGTTACAAGAACAGCAAAGTACAAAGAGGAATGTTGAATTCAAAGAAACTGCATTACCCAAGTATGGTTAATGCCAAATATGGACGGTCTCACATCATAGGAATACCAAAATATTCAAGTTATACCTTGAGGATCGTTGTATCATAGCACCCACTATATCAGAACTTATTAGAAAATGCAAAGCTTAAAACTTCGCAGATTAAGCATCAGCTTCTTTGTGGTTCATAACAATAAGCTTTTACCCTCTAATTCTTAAAAAAAAGAAATATATCTTCTTATAATAAATAACAATTAAATAATTCAGCAATCTCTCTCTATACATATATAAATGTGCAAATTCAAACCACACTGTAAAGGTTCATAATTGCAATGACATTACCATCGAATCTTACTGGCATGCTAATATGAATTTCAAAAATAAGCTCGAATTTTAAAAATACCGGTATATGAAAAATTAATTTCAAAAGACACTCCTTGATCAAAATGAAAACATGGAAATGTAAGGTCTTATACCGGTTCAGAAATCGCTTGGGCAAGATGGAGGGCAAAAATCCCCAAAAACATTGAGCTCATACATCACAGCAAACACCATGAAAATCACGTACAATATCAACAGTACAACACCGAGTAATTTGTTGAGCCTCCATTTGTTAAAGTGCATTGTAACTAATAAGATAACGACTGTGGATAACAGTGAAACTGCAGAGTAGACTAGACCTAAAAACAAAAAATGGTTTGAGGACATGTGGAGGATAATGTATTCCATAAAATTATGATCAAAGCTATTTTTACTTTGCTATATCATACTTTGAAATGCAAATATTGAAAATCAAACTTAAATTACCTTTGCTGTAAACAAGTACAACACTGCCAGGCTTGTTTATCACTGTCTGGATAAACCATGGCAATCCCAGGCAAAGTAGAATGTCAAACACATTACTCCCAATGGCATTTGAAATAGCCATATCACCAAAACCTGTGAAACCAAGTCAAAATTAACAAAGCAATTAACTTTAAATAGTTATTAACGTCTATGTTTGTCAGTGCTGACAACATAGATGATTTGTTAAGCAGTTAAGCAATCGCCTATCAAAATTTAATGATGAATTTGTTAATGAATGGCAATTAATAACAGACTGGGTTTTAAAATATTAGTTTCCAAAAGATATTACCCCACAACTGTAAGGTTCCAACTGAATTTTTATAAGAAATAAATAATAATTGTAAAAATTTTCAATTTCAATTTGTACGAAATCAATGTATATATTTTTTAGTAATTAAATCATATATACAGAAAATATAGTAGTACGCAATACAATAGTAGTATATTGCAATTGTTGCATGCAAGTTCAAACAATACAGATTGTTGTAATTGAAATTTTAAATTATTTCTAAAATAAAATGGTGGAAATGCTGGAAATGTAAGGGGGTTAATTTGCCATTGGGCAAGTTGACACCTTGGTAAGTCCGCCACTGATGATAATCATACAAAGTATACAATTACTTAGTTTACTGGCATAAACAAGTTGAAAAGTATAATTTTTAGTTCCTACCTTCTTTCATGACGATAACACTTGTTATGATATCTGGAAGGCTGACACCTGCAGCCAGAAACGTAAGGCTCATCACAGTATCAGGAATCCATAAAGTGAATCCTGAAAATATATTTAAATCACAAACTTAATTAGCATTTATCCACTATACGTCAAAAATCTATGAAATACGTTTTTAATTGTATGGTTATTACTTCCACAATGCATTGAATGATATTGGAAATACCAGATTTAAGGTTTGTCTTTAAGGCTACTGAATTATTTACAGTAGAACCCGCTTAAGAAATCAAAGCTTATGACTCTTCCCGTTTAAAAAGTCGAATCTAATGGTCTCAAAAGTACAATGTAATTTTTAGAATTTAATAACTTTTCCCGCTTAAACCTGGATCACAACCCTATCACTTTCAATGGATGAAATTTTAAAACTGAATCACAGCCAAACAAAAAGAGATTAAATAAAAATATAAAAATGGTTTAAAATAGCTTGATAAATCAGCCATGGTATCACTTTTTCTTTTTTCACTTTGAAATGGTAGATTTTTTTAAAATTAATAAACAAGTTTGAAAAATGTACGTTAATTTGCACATTTTGCCAGCAGGTGGCAGCATGAGAATGCAAATTAACGGACATTTTTCAAACTTGTTTATTAATTTAAAAAAAATCTACCATTTCAAAATGAAAAGCGAAAAAGTGATACCATTGCTGATTTATCAAGCTATTTTAAACAATTTTTATTTTTATTTAATCTCTTTTTGTTTGGCTGTGATTGCGTTTTAAAATTTTACCGATTTAAAGGGATAGGGTTGTGATTCACCTTAAGAAGTTCGAAAACTCTCTTGAAAAACATCATCACAGGATTCCACTGTATGCTATCGGAATGTTGGTAATTTCCCTTAACAAATCTAGCTGCCCTATGCAGGACCATCTCTATATCCTGAATATGAACAATTCTGTAAGGGTTCCAAAAAAGAGCGCAATATTCCAATGAACCCAGTTTCCTTTACCTTTTCCAAAAGTATATGTAAACTAATAAACTGAATACATACCTATAACTGTGATCATCCATACCAGCACGTACGACTGTAGACATAACCAAAACACTGACATCAAGAACGTAAGCAGGTGCCAATTTCGCCACCGCCTTTTGCGGCAGTCTGGTATTGTTACATAAAATGCCAAAGTCCATGGTAGCGAAGCAGCCCAGAGAGTTCTTTTAAAAGTCCCTTCGGGACATACAAATTTACTGATAATTTCTTCATTTTCCTGAGGCTGTATAGAAGTACTGGATGCTTCAGAACAATCCGCTGGAATTTCTGAAAAACATGAGATAATCACGATCAAAATGTTAAATAAAATTTGAACGAACTCACTACATGAAATGTAAAGGCAGAGCTTACCTTTATTTGAATTCAGCTGACTTTCGTTGTCACCAGTTTGTAGTAAGTCGTCGACCTTGTTGTAGCCAATCAAAGGAGAGATTTCATTATCCCCTACTTGGCATTTGAAAGCTTTTTTTGCCCATTTTTCCAGGGTGGAATTGAAATGCATTATAACACAATACATCACATAAAGAACTAATAAAGCCACAGACTCGTACCTGTTTTTCAAAAAATTAAAAATATATTAGCAATTGAGTGAAATAGTCCGGAAATATGTCAAATAGAAAAACACAAAATCTATAACCATGTCACTATTTCATCTTCTATTGTGTAAATCAAAGCACACACGCTTATTAAATATATCATCGAATCCCTAGTAATTGGAAACCAATCCAATTGCATCACCTGTAATACAATACAAGAAATCGAATAAGTGATAGATGCAAGAATAAATTCCATAAATTCCACCATCAATTCCAAACATTTATGTAAAGCATAATATAATATTTTTTATTTTTCCCCGATATCGGCAATCATGCATTACACCTATGCTTGACAGGGAAGCTGGACAATTATATATTTTAAGACATCTTTTTTAAAACTAATGAAATACTGTAATTCCTCAGAACAAATTTAACCTTACCCATAACATTTAACAACACAATCAGAACCAGGAACTTCACAAACCTGGCTGACAAATCTGATTTTGTTTCTGCCTGAATAACAAAATTTGTTTACCATCAAAGTTACACATCTTTTGTAAAAAATATATACTTACAGCTGCAGTACACAGGCCACATATCGCAATAAGTAACAGGATGTTAAACACTGCTGATCCAACAACAGTTCCAACACCAATGTCATCCTAGAATTAATTTAGTAAAATGGAAGCATATTTGTAAGAGAAGGTGGCAAGATTGTGTAGAGATGAAGTAAAATATTTTAAAAATGCATACATATTCGTGATCTTACCTTAGTTATAAATACAGCAATCAATGATGTCGCTAGTTCTGGGGCAGAACTTCCAGCAGCCATGAATGTTGCTCCAGCCACATCAGGTTGTAAATGTAGTGCTAGATTAAATCACAAACTGCAATATTTAATAAGGAGCAATAAACTTGCCAGTTTTTCAGTAATATGGATGCATTCCCCACTAAATTACACAAAATTGCGATATTAAATTTTTTTAAAACGTTAAAAATACTTGAGGACGTGCAGGGATTTTACATTATAACTAAATTCCTAAAACAACATTCTACATTCCGAATTGAATCATCTGATAAATTTTACTTAAAAATACAAAGATGTTTCAACCCTTAGTATTCCAGAAATAAATGTTTCATGCTAAAATAATAATGCAGGAAATTATTTGCCAAAACAATTTTTTTTAAATCCATTTTCCATACATTTTTTTAAAAAAAATCATCACTTTCGAATATGTATACCTTCACAGATTATCTCCAAAGAGGGCACAAAATACTCATCACACACAATCGCCAATCCAAGAAACATGTACAAGGCAGTGATCACATAGAGAATGAGGCCACCTTTTAACCGAGCATCTGGAGTAAAGAGTGGCTTTGGAAACTGCTCAATAGCTGCCGGAGTACAATTATATTTACCAGCTGCAAATTTTTGTTTAGGAAACGAACCTGTAAAGTATCAAAACATTTTAAATGATAATACTTGTGCAGAACAAACAAACATACAATAAACTAATAAACTTATCTAGAAATGTCTTCAAATGAATCCCATTTCATATGAGGCATTTTAGAAATTGTGAAGTAATAATGTATGATGATATTTGAACACATATGGTTGTCTGTGTCCTTTCCGTTAGGTTTTAAATGTCTGCTGCACCAACACCTGTAAACGTCGCCTAGCAGTGATAGTGACCCCACATTATTTAACAAAACATGGTTATCTTGGTGATCACCCATATCAAGTTGTACAAGTAGTTTATGGACACCCTGTACATAATAAAGATATGTACAGTATTTTGATTTTATATAATTACATACTGTATATCAATAAATATATATAAAAGTTGAAAGTGTGGAAAGGTGTATTTTCAATTTTTTAGATTATTACAATAAATAAAGCCACAACATAAAATAAAATCAAAAATAGCAAAATTGTATTAAAGGTACATGAATTACATGCCTAAAACGAAACATTTCATTAAATCAAGTATTATTATATAAAATTTTAAACAAGAAATTTCATGTTTTAACATATTCCAGTTGTTTTCTTCTCTGTTTGAAGATATACAAAACTGCTGCGCTTTGTGATAATTATAATTGCACAAGGTGGTAATTAGTCTTAAAACAATTTAATAAAACATAAGATCTCTTACTAGCTTGGTCATTAATTTGTGGACTGTAAGAATCTCTAGTTGCATCTTCTGGAAAGGGATTCCTGACTTCAGAAAAACTGTCTCCATTCAAAGCACTCCAACTGAGAGACGTCGTGATACAAATGACCAAAAGCGCCAGATGTTTTATAGTGAAAACGTGCTGTCGAATCGCCATTGCTATAAAAAAGTAAATAGTTTAAATTACAATAACTATTGTTACATTTGCCTGTGAGTTAGTCTTGCAACAGGAAAATTAATTGCAACTGCTTTGGAACAAAACAGGTTGTTATCCAGTGCTACAGGATGATACAAGTGACGTTGAACAAATTAAGCTTGTTGAATGGGCACGTAACCCATTCGACCGCTGGCATCGGTATAAGGTTTTTTAGTCGCGGAAATGTGTTAATGGCTGAAATATGTTTAATTGGTGTAACGCAACTACGTCCTTCTTCTCTTAAAACTATGGGGTCTTTTAGTGACAGGTGATTGATTTCCGCACACTTTTTGATTAAATGAATAAATACTTTTATTAATCAACACTATTGTACATAATATTACACAAATTATGGGGGTTTGGTAAATACTCTAGGTTGGACTATGTCCCTAAGTTTATAAGATAATAACTATCTTAAAACTAACTTTACAACTGGACAGAACTTATGCCTGGCCCTTCACAATCTGTAATAATCTATATTTTTTAATTTGGTTTTCACCATTCTGAAATCCTTCACTTCTCCTAAAAACCTGGTTATCTCACATTGGCTACCATATCTTATCATCTTTAACTACACAGACTTACAGAACGTGGACAACGTAATGTGAACACAGTTCCACATTACTTTCATGATACTGTATGTGAGTTGTGTTCACTACATGTCATCCCATAGCATATAAAAAAGGAGTTCAGTAAAAATTGAACTTGATTTTAAAGAAATTTGTGTCATAGGAATTAACTAAAATTTGAATACAAATTGGAATAAATACGAAAAATAACCAGATTTACCTTTACTGATGAATGATGATGAATAATCCGATGAGGGGGAAGAAATTATTCCTTAGAAGGGAAGTCTATGTGCATTAATTAATAAAATTAGGTAAATCGAATTTTGCATGGTGATTCATATATTTTTTGTCCCTTTCCCAATGATTCACTGGCATCTTTTTTATCAAATAACTAGTCCAATGTTGTCTGTTTCAGTATATTTGATCATCTCTTAATAACAGACACTGTTACCGTCAATTTAACTCTGTACGCTACATTCTGAAAACAAATGCCATATGCTAGGGCATTTGTATCCATTTTTGTGACAGTGTTCCAAAGTCAGAAGCCAAACAATAATCCTAATCCCAACTGCTAGGCGAGTTGAGTCCCATACGCGTATTACTTTGAGAATTCCACTGTCTAAAACAAATTATGTGGCCGCTCAAGGTCACATGCAGTTTATTAATTTCAAAATGTAAAATAGGATTCATAGCACCTGGCATAACGTCTTCACAGGACATGCCACCTCGAGGCAAAACATTTATTAAAAAAACAAAAAAAAAAAAAAAAAAACTCAGCCTGGTGCTTTTAGATAACATTTGGTTTTTGTTATTAATTCCACGAAATTTTTCCAGATATTTCTGTTTAATGGACATTTCGTGACCTTCAAGGGAAATTCCAGCATAAAATTGGTATTTAAAACAATTTTTAAGCATACAGTGGAACCTCGCTTAACGAGCACCTCGCAAAACGAGCAATTCGCATAACGAGCAATATAAATTTTAAAAAAATGACTCGCTTAACGAGCGACGTTTCGCATAACGAGTGACGTGGATATGGAAATCTCAAAATTCTGCGATTGTTTCGTATATTAAATGTTATCGATAATATAAAATGATAGGGGGTGCTGCAAGTTCCACAATGCCTATACACAAGCCGCCTCTGCTCTCCAATCCCTCCCCCCTTAGCCCATATGGTGATCCCTTAGTAGTGGCGTAGGAAGGGGTTGGGAGGTGAGGGCCACAACGAGTATTATCGCTAAGGAGCAACAAAATAGCTGTTCTTGGGAAAAAAGGGCGCGGTTTGGGTAATTTGTGATCGAAGGAGGGGGCCAAAAGGGTGGTGGTAACAAGAAAATTTCCGTGGGGGAAGAGTGGCAAGAAAATTTCCGCAACGGGGAGGAGGGGGGACCCACAAGACAATTTCTTCACCGGGTACCAAATTACCTTGCTACGCCACTGCCCCTTACCCCCTCTTGAGGACGTCCTTTTTGAATAACTCCTTACTTTCCCCAAAACATGGCGGGAAAAATTAACATAGTAGGTATAGTGACCAGATAAAAAACACATCATAAAATGCCCTGGTCACACTTTCTTGGAATATAGGACTTAATGTTGGGTTATGCGAATACAATTTCTTATTTATTTCGTACATAATTTTGTTAAACATATTTTCATTTATCCCACAGAAATTGCCATTAAAAATTTTTCTATTGCGTCTAGGTATATTCCATAATCAATATTAGTTTTCTAAAATATAATGAAGTGATGCAAAGCTTTAAAATTTAGTAGGCCTACTAGTTAAAAAAAATTAAGTAAATACTACCTGAAAATATTTTTCCCACGCCCAACATGCCGAAAAATGAACGTCACATTCGTTATGGACGGCCCTTGTCATTGAATTCAATTAAGTTGTACAGGGTGTCTCCATTATGCGCAATGACATTTTTTACGCCGATACCCCCAAGAGGCCGGGCTCTAGACTAAACCAGATGCCAGCCTAGCGTACACTGTTAAATGTCTGCTTACGTTAAAAACATGGGGTGGCGGAGAACAAGAGGCACGATATGTAGCCTACTCACGAAAAATCGGAACGTAAATACGATTAATCTAGCTGGTGTTCAGCAATTAAACGAGAGGAATAATCATTGAAAACACATTCCCAACGATTAGCACAGATGCGTATTTACCTGGGTAGTTATTAATCCTTTGACAGGTGACCCCACGTACAGCGTTTATCGATTCCCGACGCAATCAATATGTAGTCGTCTCACTTTGCGCATATTTTCTTGTTTTGCCGTTTTCAACAGGAGGAAGCGAAAGCGTGTCGAGTCGACATTTGCTGCACAACCGGTACGCACAGTACCAAGCAACTAGGTCACGGGACTACGCTACGTAGAGCGGCGGAAAGGGGACGTCCGCGAATTCCGTCATCCGATCGACACCGGCAATAATAACCATGATTCTACAGGGTGGGCCAATAAAGAGTAAGCCAACTTTATAAAAATCATAAAATGGTTATTTGTTAATGGAATTTTAATATTGAAAATTTGAACATATGTACTTAAATAGGATACAAAAAAATTCCCTATTTCAATTTGTGTTCAAAGTTAGCACCTTTCGCGGAAATACAAGTCCTAAGGCGCACACGCCATTGGACGATTGACTCGTGATTGTTGTTTGATTAATTTCATTCCAAGCATCCAAAATTCGCTGCTTCAACTCGTCGATGTCTGTCATCTTTGAGCAATACACTTTGTTGACCATTATACCCCAGATTGCATAGTCAAGCGGATTTAGGTCGGGACTGTTGGATGGCCAAAGACTTGGAGGAATGAACGCAGACATCGACGAGTTGAAGCAGCGAATTTTGGATGCTTGGAATGAAATTAATCATACAACAATCGACGAAGCAATCGCCCAATGGCGTATGCGCCTAATACTACGGACACACTATGAGTTAAATGACATATAAGTCCCAAAATGGCCTTTAACTTCATAGTGTGTCCATCCTCATTTAGCTAAAAGAGGTCAAAGCTCCTTTAAAACTCCTTTAGCGTAAAGGAGTTCCCTGAACTCCTTTAACTCAGTAGTCACACTGCCACCGCATAGGGCATATAGGGATAAATGTGGGTACCATTGTGAAGCCCCTTCCAGACACGACACTATCGTTCAGTTGCATTGTGGGAACCGCCGTCCCATAATGCAATGCACTAAAGGTCATTTTACAGATGCAGTGTGTCCACATAAAGATAAAGGCGTCTGAAAAATAAAGGTCATTTACTGATAAATGTCATTTAACTCTGCAGTGTGTCCGTAGTATTAGGATTTGTATTTCCGCGAAAGGTACAAACGTTGAACGCAAATTGAAATAGGGAATATTTTTGTATCCTATTCAAGCACACATGTAAAAATTTTCAATTAATTCCATTAACAAATAACCATTTTATTATTTTTTTAAAGTTGGCTTACTTTTTATTTGCCCACCCTGTAGATCATACGCATATTGGCGAACATTCGTCGGGTGATAACATCGACAATGTTTAGGCTAGGCGAGCACTGATGATTTTTTTCGTGTTTGATTAAAATATTTCATCACCTTAAAATTCCTAGTCGTTTTTGTTAAGGTGCATCGACACTTGCGCATTTTTGCCCGAACGAGCGCACATACCTGAATTCGGCTCGTGTACACGTCTTCACGAGCCGAATGCAGCGCGCCAAGGATTGAAGCATGGTGCACACCTGAGAATTTGTGTCCAAACAAGCCGAACGAACTCAGCGTGCATGTCTGAATTCAGGTAAAGGTGCATCCACACTTGCGCATTTTTGACAGAACTAGCCGAGCGCGCTATCAACTTGCAGTACTACATGGAAATCATTGAAGCTTCTAATCATTGGGGCCAATACAAATTATTAATATTTTAGGAGATTTATTCATTTTTAAAGGGGTCCCAAGTCGGGACCAGCACATTTTATGCATTTAGAGAGGTTATTCATTTACACAGGAAGCAATTAGACAGGTTGTACTGTGGTGTGGGCATGATTGCTAGCCTACTTTTCTAGGAGTTCTCCTTTCCCGTCAGGAGTCTGCACTCTGTTTACATGTTCAACAAATGTGGTTTGTAAGTTTGTATGCGCGGGCCTCTACTTCCTGAGTTAGCAGACGAATTCTTGTGCGTTTTGCGCAACTTTCGTCCAGTGTGAAACAGCCATAAATATGCTATTATATGAATAAAACCAGGAAGCAACCTAATTGGACCATGAGCTCGATGAGGATCGCTCATAAAGTAAATTTCACGTGTAATCTTTTGACAAAACTTGGCATGTATATGTACTATATAAACTTTGCAAAAAATGCAGTACTAAAAATTAAGTGGCATAAAACTTACTGTGTACTATACATCGGTAGAGCAAATAAAATGTGTGGGTTTAATTGTCTGTCCTTGAATATGTGAATGACAGCAACCTGTTTTATTAATCTCACATAAAATTACTATTAAAATGATATGTGAGGTTCACACGGGACACGCGATAACTAAGTCTGACTGACAATGGCTTTTGGTCACCAAATAACGCAAAAAAGCGTACAAATAATAACGATACAAAAACTGATATGTATCTATATACTACATATACATAGTTGATTGAGCAGTTTAGGCTGATAAAATGACATTAGCAATTAATGCCATACTAATGGCATTTCTATTACATTCTAGCCACCGAACTATTTGAAAGTAATAATATAAGTATTTGATGTTAGATTATATATTACGACTCTCAATAAGTTTAGCACGTGTGCATGTCACTGTAAATGCACATGCATGACTTATTCATGATGCATCTACTCCAATAACGAATTATGGCGGAAATAGGTCTCATGACAGACAGCCTTGGCATTGCTCCACAATATAATACATGCCAACATTATGTTAATGAACAGTGATTAAAGCACAATGTTTCCTGTTACGAAATGAAGTACTCTCGTCACGGCTCAAGTTTCGAAGACTGTAAAAACTGCAATTTACTTGTTATATTGCATAGATAGTAAAACGTGAAAACAAGTTTTCATAAATATGATACGTGATGCCGATTTTGCAATAGAATTATTTGGAAATATCTATATCTAAAAATTCTGGTTATGTTTAAAAATATCAGCGGCAAAGATACTCGTGCTGTAATGGGTAAATGGGGACTAGTGCACCCATCCCAAATTTTTGTCCCCAAACAGGACAATAGTTAGAATTTTTAATATGATTTTTTTTTTAAAAAAAAGGTTCTTCAGAAAATGTACAGTGTTAACAAATTATCATGTGTAGCCTAATTTCTCGATAAATTTCACTTGTGAATTGTCATTCCGGTTTCTATGTTCAATTTTCGCCGAAATTTCAATGCAACTTAGTTTCAGTTCTTAAACGTTAGATGGCAGGACGTTAGAATTCAGCATCACGCTAAAATCCGGTGAAATCTCATTAAGCCTACAAAACCGGGAAATCTAAAAAAATATGAAAACATACATACTACATATCTACCAAAAGCAGGATTTTGTAAAGTGCCATAACAAAAGCAAGCATTGCTTAGAGTCCTCCACGAGGGCACAAAAAACGCATATTTCTGCTTTTTTACGTATGAAGTGAAAGATTAAAGCCCTAACATGTGATTGGACCCTAAGCACGAGATTTCTAAACATGTGAAGGGGCCTCCATCAGAAATTGTGTTTGTGAGCTTAAAACTTAAAATTGTGGCACTGATCTCGAGGATTAAATATTTTGTTATAGAATTAATCCAATTACACCGAATTTGCAGTCTTAAACAAGGTCAGTTATTGGTTTGTGTTGGGACCCAGAATTCCTTGATTTACCGCTGAAATGTCGTTTTAAAATGGCGTCTGAATACCCTTCCAAAATTGCAAATTGCCACCAACGACTTTGAAATTCAATTACCTTTTCAATAAAATTCAAATGTTAGGAATTTTCTTATAACTGAATATTTTCATCTGTCATATCTATACAACAATAAATTCACTATTAGAGTCCTTGGGCGCACATTTTTTATATTGCAGCTACCCAAGGGATGAACACCCTGCTTTAAAACCCATTAACACCCATCGCTTTTCGAGGAATGAGAGGGTGCAAAAAAACTCAGCCCTAATGAAAACCTGAATTTATTTAATTAAGTGCCTACCTGTAGATTACGCTATGGTACCTTTAATTCAGCACCACGCTAAAATAGCTTCAATTTAGCATCAGGCTAAAACAATTTCAATTTAGCATCACGCTAAAGCCACTAAAGTTGTGTGTAGCATGGCGGTTTGCAGGAAGCGAACTGGGGCCTGTCTGAGAAATTTGGTGGAGGACTTCTTTGACTATGAGACACCTGTAATGCTCAGGACCAAGGCCAAGCGTGTTGGGATCATATACAGGATCATCCAGACTGCGACTTTAGCTTTCTTTTTTGTGTGAGTACATGGTAAATCAGTTGTTAATGTGCCCAGATTTTACACATTTATAACGTGAATTCCCTATCGTTCCCAATACACCTTACTTTGGTGTCTATGCTTAATACTGGTTATATTCCAAAATTTGGTTTACTAAATATGATTACTAAATAAGCTTCTGACGCATTACAGCCCAATACCTACAGAACTCAAATTTGTAGTAAATGTTTTAAAGCGACAAAGTTCAAGTCTATTAATTCTTTATAAGTTTCGTAAAATGTGAATACTTTGGGTCAGTTTTTGGTGTTTATTTGTAATTCCTCCTCCCCTGACTCAAGGTATACATTTTATGAATAGTTTTTTTTTTCTCTGAATAAGACTAAACTTTAACAAAATCATTACTGAAAATTGTAAATGTTTACCACAATTATCACCAATTTATCGAAGTTTTACCTGTTTATCGTCATGTAGTTTATGTATTACTTTAAATTCGCCAAATTAAAGTATTTTGTGCTCAAAAGTTTTCAAGATTTTCAAAACTGAAAAGTATCGACCAAAATGGCTATGGTTAAAGCATTGGAAGTGATGACTGTGCACGATAAATGAATAAATGATAGGAAACTTGAAAGAATTATATTAATGTTCTACAACTGATACTGTTTTTGAAAAAATCCTGATTTTGAAATTCTGAAATACTGATTTTGAGAAAAATCTTGATTGTTAAATACTGAACTACTGAAATACTGGAATACTTATTTTTTTTAAAAATCAGTTCTATTTTTTGTCGGGCTTTGCTGGATTCAGAATTTCTTGATAAGCTCAATGAGATTAATATTGGTAGAATTTGTATTCAATTGTTATTTTTTCTTTAAAAAATCCCAAATCTCAGGTATTCCATTGTGTACCTCAAGGGGTACCAATTAATAAGTGATTCGTCAGCTAGCGTCATTCTAACCAGAATCGAGGGTGAGCCTTACGCCAGATTCCACGTACTAGTTTATGATGAAAAGTTCTTACAGTACTGCCGCCTGGAGATTGAATCTAACAACCCTGATGACTCCAAGGCCTATTTTCACGTGCGTTTATTTTTTCGAGATTTCCAGATGCAAACAAAATGAAATTTCACATGAAACTTTATTCGAAAATTTGATTTTTAGGGTGGTCGAGATATTTTGATTCCTTTTGACTTTGCCGTGATGGTCCAGAAACAGTCAAAGTGTCCTGAGGTGAGCCAGCTCCAAGAATACTTGTGTTTTTAAGATAAAAAAAAGAGTTAAACTGATGATGACAGTATTTTGTCATGCCGCAGGATCCAATGGTTCCCAATGCTAGATGCGATCCAAAAAACAACAAGTGTGCCAAACACAAGCAACTGCCAATGGGAAATGGTAAGCAATAGGCGAATGTCAGCAGAATATGTGGACATTTTAGCTGTATGGGATAAATTTAAGTACATGTATTTAATAACAGTACAAGTAGGGTCAATGGAATGATGGGACTATACTAGATAAATGCAGAATGAACATTCAGCAGAAATTCAACTGCATTTTCATAAAAACAATTTTACTGCATTTTTCTAGCAAAGACTTACTGCATTTCATGTTTAGCTATAGTATTCTCAGATATTTTTAGACAAGTAAATGCTATAGTTATCCATATAGTTCATTATCCATGAGTTCAGCAGGAAGGAAGTAGTCCATGAGTTCATTATCAAAAAACTCTTCTACATACTCCTCAGACTGTGACAGTCCCATTCCTACCCTCTCTCCACTACATATCAGCATTCATTGACAGGATTTGTTTATATACTATAGGTAAGATGACCGGCAAATGTGTACCAGCAATAATTACCAATGATACAGTATGCGAAGTGCTTGCCTGGTGTCCAGTGATCAGTATTCATACACCAATAGTCGATATGCTGCAAAATGATTCTGTGGAATCTGACAAGGAACCCGTGTCTGCTGATACAATCATCCTAGACAATCCCAATACACCATCACAATACGAGGATTATGATGAAAGCACAGATGATCAAACCCTTGAATCAGAGATAATTGAAGAAGAGTAAGCTATGGATCCTAGTGTAATTTTAGAAAAATGGTGTAACTGGATTTTCCCCCACATACATATGTACTTGCAGGATTAAAGCGGAAGGTGTAGATGCCATTCTAGATGTTGCCCAAGAAGCAGAAAGTGAATACTATGGATATAATGCAACAGAACATGAAGGAAATGGAACAGAGGACCTGCATGCTCAATTTATAAGGTTGAATTTCAAACCTTAACAGTTATAAAAGTTACGAAAATAATGTATTGAACGATTTCTATTTCTATTTTCAGAATGCAAATGTGGACTTCTATAAAAGACGTTACCATCGTGATAAAGAACCCTGTCGTGTTCTCTGCATTCAAAGAATCGAGGTACATTTTTGGGGAATTTTGGTGTTGATTTTCAAGGTTTTTACTAAAAAATGCACATACTTTGTAGATCAAATTACAACACTTCTGGAATCCCTTGTTGGCGCCTCCCCGAATATTCTATGGTCGCCAACGACTGTCCAATCTTCAGTGTTGAAGATATTCTTGAAGAAGTCGCTGGCAAAATTGACAACGTTTCATCAAAGGACCTCATGCAAGCTGTAAGAAATATGCATTAGTTTGGAAATAAATTAAGTAAAAATATATGCACAGGTATAATATGTCCACAATTACCAAACTTTTTGTATTTATTTTAGGGAGGCATAGTATCAGGAGTCATAAACTGGGAATGTGATTTTGATATTCGTGACAAAGACAAAAGCTGCAACATTGAATACATTTTTACAAGAGTGGATCAACCACGATCGGGTGTAGGAGAACGATTATTGCTATTGAGGTACAGTGTTTGCAACAACACCTGAGCACAAAGCATTATTTCGGTTGGTTGTGTTATAGATATTAAAAAATGTATCTAATGACCAGGTTACCAGGTTTATGCAGTTAAATCAATACATACGTATATAGTAGAGATGTGCTGCGACAATAAATTTTGGAAGGTCGAAAAGGATTTATTTAAACAATATTATTACCATAAAATGTGGGTACTTTGGGACAATGGACTTTTGTGGCTTTTGCCCAGTTGGAATATCTTATATGGGTTTCAATGAGGTTTTTTCATCCAGTTGGAAAGAAACACATTAACGCCATATTGTGTTGCCTTACCAATATTCTAAATTTCGCCTATTCTAAATTACGGCCATTTTAATTGTAACACATGTTTTGTGTTTTGCTAAGTAGTCAAACTTTATCTCAGGAGGAAAGACAAACTGCTGTTGTTAAAACAGGTCAATATACTGAATCCTATATGCCTTGACTATTAATCATGTGAATTTATCAAAGATATTTAAGTAAAGCCGGGTCTCCACTAAGACGTACATTGTACGCATATACACATTTTTACGAACATATGTTTTTGCATATGTTTGTAAAAACGTGTATAAACGTACAATGTACGTCTTGGTGGAGACCCGGCTTAAGACTATAGGCTACATTAGTCGAAAACCAGGCATGAGCAGCTGACCAAAACTTGAGTTTCTACAAATTTGATAATTTTGTTCTGTATTTTCTTATTATTTAACTGGCAAAGTAAGGACCAATGTGTTTTTGTTTTAGTTTTTCTCGGGGAAAGGTTTAAACCACCTTATAACCTTGCACTATTGTAACACAAACATTTGTGAGTAGATTAACTCCATATATGGGCATTAAACGCCATATATGTCCAGAAATGATTTCAGCAATAGATGAAAAATATCATTTATGGACATGTATGAAAAATATCATGTATGGACATGTATTAAAATATCATTTATTGACATGTATGAAAAATATCATGTATGGACATGTATTAAAAATATCATGTATGGACATGTATTAAAAATATCATTTATGGACATGTATTAAAAATATCATTTATGGACAGGTATGAAAAATATCATGTATGGACATACTATAGCTTGTTTGGTCCTATTTAATTTTTCTACTAGGGAAATGCCTTGAAAAACACCCTCCCCTCCTCGAGGAAACCGCCACTTAGAGAATTTCTCCCATTCATAAAAATTCCCACCCGCCTTGACCGGGGAGCGAACCCTGCACCTAAGGATCGAGAGAAAAGCAAGTAACCCACTCGACTGCAAAAGTCAACCCTGCACCTGTTAATTGAGGAGTAAAAACGATGACATATTCGGAAAGAGGGAAGATGATTCTGTTTGACCTGGTCAATTTCGGGCCTTGATTATTGAACACTATTTCAGAATTACAAAAAACCCACAAAAGACTGGCTCAGAGCATCCACATTTTACAGTATTAAATTAAATAACAACCTATCTGGACAAGGCAAAAGTTCAATCCAAATGTGTTTGCTTCATTTGTATAGATGCAATTTAGTTGTAGTTGTTTTTTCACAACATAGCCCAGTTATTCATGTAGCTGTCGATTCTGTTACGTGCAGTTGATCAGATAAGGATTTCATTTGCATTTTTTAATTGCATTTTTTGCTTATAGTGACCATGAAAGTGGCGATCCAGTGACCAAACGTGTCGCCATTAAAGTTTCATTTATTCGTTTTATATTCAACGTGGAAGTTAGTGCTGGAAAGTTCGACGCACTTCAACTCTTGTTCAAGTTGGGAGCCGCATTTGGACTTTTCTCGATTGTGAGTTGAGACTGAAAAGAAGCCATTTTTTTTTTTGAAGTGTGTTCAACAGCAGAACATTTGAATAATCTGTTGTATAGGCAACCTTGCTTTGCGAATATGTCTTTCTAAACACGGACTGGTTGGTTAAGCGAACGGTTGTGGAGATGAAATACTTGGAACCAACAGATGGAAAACCCAGGTCAGTGAATAAAATAGTACATTTTGAAATTTATTTCAAAAGACATGTTATCCGAATGGTATCTCTGCAACACTAATTCTTTAATTTCAGAACAAAAGGTTTGGTGGTGGTGCAGTCAGGACTGGATGACGACGATCAAAAAAATATAAACATCTCACTCACTGGCAAAGTGCACCCAACAACCTAATTTAAATTTCAAATGCCATTTATTCTCTTTTCCATAGGCCGATTTATTTATTTATTGTTAGTAAATGCTCTCTCAAAAATCTGGTTTCTTGACTACATTGGGCGACATCCCTTAAAAATTCTCTTTATTGCTAAAAGTATAACCAATCCTATAAAGAATATAGAAATTTTAACATCCAAGTAGTTTTTAAGATCTATAATTTATTAAGAAATAATTATAAATAATTATAAATAATTACTGAAATGGTATAATTTACAGATAAATCACATTCCCATTGATAAAATGCATCCCGAAATACGTTTTAATTAATATATTTAGATGTGGATATCAGCTAATTTTAAATTTTAAGTATTACTCATTTCATTCATTATAACTTCATTGCGGTGCAACTAACTTATAGTGCATTAAACACTAATAAAGTTTGAGTTAAAAACAGAAAAGGCTAAATTTTTAGAATGGACAATTTCATTAATTGCACTTTCAAAGGAGAAATAAGTTTTCATGTAGTTGTGTCTGACCATAAGGACATAAGAAGAAAAAGTATATTTTACAAAAAAATGATTTTATTACATGCAGTTTTAGGTTAGGATAGGTTTGAGAAGTTTAGTTTAGGTAGTTTTTCATTTTGGACTTTTGCTCCGGAAACCATAGAAGTAATACTCTGTATTTTCTGTTAGCTTGTGTAGCAGCACTTTTTTTAAAAATAAAAGCAAACCATTGCCAAAATAACCTTAGATTTATTTTAAGGTAAAAATCCATGTCTTCGAAAGTAGGTTTTTATTCCATATTGGGAGATTAAAGATCATTGTGAGACTGCAAAACCGCATGTGGCATCTTTATAACCAATATTTGTGGGGGGAAATTGACACAAAAGAGTCAAAAAGCAGATATTTAAAGCAACCGTTATTTCAGTTGTTATGAATTTATTAATTCCTGATATTCAAATTGAGCGGTGTACAACAGGGTGAGGTCTATGTTTATTCCCCCCTTTAATACATATCGTCATTTCTTCAATATGGCAGCATCTTGAATATACTACAGCTAAAGTTTAGGAGGTCTAGCCAAAGACATCCAAATTTATTAAGGGTTCTACTGTATAATATGGATATACATAGCTGAAACATTAAACAAGCATATACATATGCCTACCATGTCCTAAAATAGGTTACATGATAAATAGCCTTGGTATTAATGCTCTGCTATACAATTTATATAGTATAATGTACGTGTCAACATTATGATAATTAAAAGTGAATAAAGCATTATGATGCCTATTAGGAAATGAGTCTCGTCATATTAAGTGCGTTTTGAAGACCATGAAAAGACATTTCATGAAATAATTACCCTGATATAGGATATTATTAATTATATTTACAGTATTGTTTACATTGTTATGAAATTTAATAACATATTAGTGTCCAAGTAAACTTAGTACTACAGAATGCTAATGTGTATCAACAACTTATAATTGTTGGCCTAGTTTGTCAAATAAACTCAACTATATAACGTGTCGTTTCTCACAGATTTGTTAATAATGACAACAGTTCGCATAATTAACAAAAGTTTTATAAAAGTGCTAAAATCATTCTTGATGAATTAGTCTAAAAATTTACATACATCGTGTTTTAAATTTCTAAAGAATCACCAGGTATTCTGTAAGTGGTACCTGCTGGCTACAGAATTACTTTATATGCCTTGCGGTCGCTGTTACATCTTTACAAAATGTACAAAATGTTACAAAATGTAACAGCTATGTTGTATCTTTAAAAAATAGCTTATAGGTCCTATATATTTATCTCTATTATTTTGCAAACTTCCTTCATACTTTCAAAAATACTGGCTCATTTATAAAATCGCTTTATCGTTTTTGTTATTTCCTTAAAAACCATGACATTTTCACGAAATATTAGGGAAATAAGACAACATATACTGCAAGACCATAGTCAGGGCGTCATTTAATGCTCAAATGACCTTGTACATCCATCAGTTGCATTTAGATATTGCAACGACCCAAGGGATGAAAACCCTTCTTTCAAGCCTGTTAACACAAATACATCCATGATGGACATTTCGGGTCATGAGATGTGTAAAACCACTCAGCCTTAATAACAACTCTTACATTAATTAATTAATCAGATATGGCCATGCCTAAATATGAAAGACATTTGTGTGGAGGACTTCAATTCAACAGTTTAGTGTGTAACATGGCGGGTTGTCAGAAGCGAACGGTGGGATGTCTGAAGAACCTGGTGGAGGATTTCTTTGAATATGAGACACCTGTGATGCTCAGGACCAAATCCAAACGCGTTGGGATCATATACAGGGTCATCCAGACAGCTACTTTAGCCTTCTTTCTCCTGTGAGTACAATATATCTACACACAACATGGCAAATTAGGTGTTATTTTTCGCAAATTTTGTATTCCCCAATTAAATTTATTTATTTGTAAAAGTTGCCATAATTCTGTGTAAAACTATAGATCTTTACATTAAAATAAAATCATTAACTAGACATACAATTAGAATAATTAGTTTGTGACCAGTAAATGAAAATATGCAATCTGATAACAACGCGTTATAGCCATATTTACATTCCACTCCCATCTGCTAATTTACTGTAACGATTATTGCAAATTCCTTTACTAATTATATCACCAGTTATAACAACTTGTTAATTACTGATCTCAAATCCGTGGCAATTTCTTAAAAAAAGATAACTTTGGTAGTAGAGTGAATTTTTACAAAATAATTTCACTTTTACACAATATTTACCTTTATTTTATTTTCATAAAAATGCGTATGTATTTCTGGTTCCACACTTAAGCACAAATATCAATTATAATGAAAATTTGATTATAGTTGACTGTCTTGTTGTTATCAAATCCTGAAATTATCATAGTTTTTTTTTCTTCAAAATATGCTCTGTACTGCTTAGCGCAATATTTCTAAACATGCTATTTAGTTCAAAAAATTGGCAGAAATTTCTAAAAAAATTTCATTCAGACTTTATCGATTTTACTTGTAATCTTGTTTTCGATTTCATTTAAAACTACATGACAATCAAGAGGATATAAAAATACACAAAATATCGATTTTTACTGATAAATTTCATTGAAAGGTGAAGTTTTAGTTTAATGAAATGATAGTAGCATTACTTGTATATTTTTCAACAAATTCTGAAATTTGACTAATTAAAAATCAACGATTATTTTGAGGTCCAGATTTCATGTCACATGACTGAGGCAATCGTATAATGCTTGAATATTCTTTTTTCTTTAAAAAAAATCCTTAAATCTTAGGCATTCCCTAGTGTACTTAAAGGGTTACCAATTAGTAAGTGATTCATCAGCAAGTGTCATCCTAACCAGAGTTAAGGGTGAGCCTTACGACAGATTTAAAGAATTAGTCTATGATGAAAAGTTCTTACAGTACTGCCGCTTAGAGATAGAATCCAACAACCCTGATGACTCCATGGCCTACTTTCATGTGCGTCAATTTTAATAATATCTATACTTACATAAATTTAGGAAATATCAATAGTTACTTTATCGAATTCCGTGTTTTTCAGGGTGGCCAAGACATCTCGATTCCCTTTGACATTGCCTTGATGACCCAAAAACAGACTACATGCCCTGAGGTGATAAAAGTGCTCGAAACATGCTAATCTTTAACCAATCACAAGAACGCAGATAATAACAGAAAGAATTGTAATTCTGTAGGATCCAATGGTTCCCAATGCCAAATGCGATACAAAAAACAACAAATGTACCAAACACAAGCAACTGCCAATGGGAAATGGTAAGCAACAGTCGAATGACTATTGTACATTATGACAAGTGGCAGTTTGGGGCACTTCTATCTATTTTTTTAACTTCACACGTATTGGCACACATCAGAATGACCCAATTCTAAATAACTATCATTCTGGCTGTCAATGGGTACTCAAACAAACTTTTCACTTGGGCCACTTATTCTGCAGTAGATTCAAGCAGCTCTGAAAAGGTCCACAAGTTGTGTGTCTTTTGTGAAATTGGCACAAATGCAGTTTGCACAGGCCTGCCAAGATAGATTGCAAGCTATAATTGCAGTAATAACCTACTTTTTTCTCCAGCACTTCTAAAAGCCCCATTGCAGTAGCTTCGGCCAATTAGAAGGTTCATTTTAAAACCTGATTAGGGGCCATTCAAAAATTATGTCACACCTAGGGGGGTGGGTGGGCTGTTTGTTTTTTGTGACAATTGTGACTAAGGGGTGGGGGGTGG
>JAQGAE010000649.1:0-32028 GCA_034696685.1 Julus scandinavius | reverse complement strand
TCTATTATTTAATATAATGTTATTAATATCAACATTGGTTTCATTAATTTAAAATTAAGTTTTTTAATATTTTTAAGAATTTTAACAAATAAAATTATAAAAGAATATAGATTTTTTTTTAAATAATTGGGGAGGGGGTGTTTAAAAAGAGGCAAAAAAGTGTGACATAATTTATGGATCACCCCATTATAAATCCCACCCAGCCTTATATTTGTCTATACATAAACGTCTTGGGTAAAGGTTAATAACCACCAGCTGCATTAAGGTCTATAAATGCCTTGTTGACATGTCCCTCGACCTATAACATGCAATTTTTTGCGAGTTTATATATGAAATATTTCATTCACCCTTGATGATGTGTCCACGAATGGAGGTAGTTTTCCAATGCTCTACAAGGAGGCTGTCATTAATCATCACTAACGGAAAGTGGAAATAGGATGTGTCCAATGTTACATGGAAAGGAAAATATCTTTGGAAATACCCATTTAGAACAAACGTAGAGCCTGGAATGTGTTTACATCGGCTTGTTTTTCAAGCGAGGTGATTCATTTGCATTAATGGGCCTCATTCTACCACCCAGTTAACTAAATCGGATCACTAGTTTAATGATACACTTGCTTCGTAATGCTGACATATCTTTATCAACCCCTTATAACTTCACGTTTTTAGTGCCTAAAGCGAGAGTATACGTTTCGATGAACTTTGTTTTTTGTTTTTTTAAAAAGCTCGTGTGCATTCTTAACTGATCTTAAAGGCCATTGTCACTTTCCTATCCGAATTTGTTTTCAACACTATTATAATAAACAAGGTTTGAGGTCAGCCTTACCCAACAGGAATTAGAAATTGTCTTTTAAGGTTTGATCAAAACTTTCCATACACAACACACACAAAAAACTAATAAAAATGGGTGTATTTCAGTAACATGTAACATTTTGCTAGACGAAATACCATAAATTATTATATGAGAAATGCAATATATGTACATGACAAATGCCCTGATGTTATTTAATCAAAATATCTGGAGAGTTTGCTGTTTTTTACGAAGACGATTCACACTTGAGGTCAACTATAGGGATGGGCGGTTTGGTAACATTATCAGTTCCCGCATATTTTTCACGAATTAATACTCCTACTCAAGTATTTTGTAGAAATATGGGTGTAACAATGAACTCTAATACAATGCAACCCCACTAGCCGGAAATTCCGATTTCCAATTGCCTTAAAGACTGTTTAGGGTGAAAACAAGCTTAAAGTCGGTATGAATCATCCATCAGGGACCTGATTTGTTCTGTGAAATTTTACAATGCACTCGTTTTGCACAGGAAAAGTATTCATACTTAAAATTAGAGTATACCATATGAATTTGTGCAAAAGTATTTAAATTCACAAAAATCATTAACGTTTGATTGCTAGAACTCGGTTTTGCTAAAATGGTTTATAAACACAAGCTTTATAACAAAAAGACTACCATTCAAGATGAATGGTCCAAGATCATCCAAGATGTTTAATGTTTAATTATTCCTAAGCTATCAATGCTGTCAATTAGGAGTTTAGCTACTCGTTAGCTTGTGTTCTAGAACTTTGTTAAAAATGCACCTGTTATCATTAATATAACTGTGTTAGAGTAGTATCGCTTTGCCGGGTGAATTAAATCTTAACTCTAAATAACTTTCAAGATTAGCTAATTAAAATTTAATTGGTACTGTAATTCCGTCAGCTAGCTTTCCTGTAATGCATTAATGCTATACAAGGTTGCATACATACTATAAATCAACATTTAATCTGTAGCTATGTTCATGTTTCCTTTTCTCACTGATATAGGTATAATTTCCTTCTTCTAATAAGGGAAAGTTAGCTCAGATTTGAATCGATTTGCAAAATATCGGTGAAATTATTTCGAATCCTTATTTTTTTCTTTCCAAAAGTGAATTGTCTTTTGTATTTATTATTGGAAAAATAAGAATTGCACAGTCGTTTATGGTTTGCTTTTTTTCTATCCTGAATGAATCTTGGTTTTTTTCATTGACAGCGCAGGCGAAACTTAAGTTTCTTTGACAAGCTGCAACTGAATCTTAAATAATGGTACGAGAGGGCATACAGTAGATTTCCTGTAAGATTATTTTAACCGAGACACAACAGCCTCCAGTAGGTTTGATGACCGAATAGATGCTTACAGAACCATGATTGGGCACAACACAAGTGCGCATGCAGAAGAACGCATCTACATATTTCTGCGAATTGTTTAAAGGGATAATAATGCCTACAATTGAATTCAATTCAACTCAGTACCCTACAGTCAGCAAATAAATGCCATATGGTAGAGGGGAGGGGGTGGTCATACCCAAGCATTTCACGAGAATGCCCCTACGTCAGTAGCTACTTAGACACCATTGTATGATTGAATTTTTACTAAATCTGGACTTTCGCCTAGAAGACTATTTCATCGTCTAATGGCATGCAAAAAGAAGGACCAATAGTAAGCATTTAATTGTCTTGGCACCAAGCTCGGTCAAAGGATTTGAGTGATTGTCTACTCCTATAGTGGTCATTAGGCGTTAAAATATGGGAAACAAGATGTGAATTACAGGAAAGATGGAAACATTTGAATAACCCCATAGATAACTTTTCGCATCTGGAACTCAACTTGTCCCAATTTAGAGAGTGGAGTATTTCTGTCACACTTGCGGGAATGTTGGTAATCGCCCTTAACAAATCTCTACATTTTAGGAAGCATTCACTGTTTCTCTTATTTGTTGGAAGCACTATTCCGGTGACAAAAGCAGGAAATCTCATATCGTAACTGTATACAAAATCCTGTATGTGTGTATATAATGAATGAAGTTTTGGTAGTAATGCAAAGAAATATAGTACAGAATTCATGTTAAATATGGTATTGTCTACTTTAATACGATGGATCCAAAAGGACCCCAATATTGAATATATTATTTGTTTGGTACACTATACATCCATTTTATATTCTTTCAACGATTAGGAAAACATATTAAATTGATAGTACAGTTTTGGCAGTTTTTAGTTTATCTAGTTTTCCTTTTGCCCAATGTTCCTATATATAGTGAAGAGTTTTCCCTGAGTGCCTTCATTCACATTTGGGAGTTTTCTGAATGAGCGCGTCCATCAATGATGATACCCTTATTCCTTCATCAATCCTATAACGCCTTTTCGACAGGATTATTTAAGTTGTGCGTGATGCGTTTCAAGAATTACAGACATCTGAATTAATAATTTTGAAATTGGCTGTGTCATTTAAGAGGTGAATCGTTCAACTGCTACCTGTGAAGTTTTTTATTAGAACCTGCCAAGTATTATTTCTGTTAGATAGCTAACATCTACTTACCACGTACCAATGAGGGCCTTTGCCTTACATACTGCATATTGGTTGAAAAATGCAGTGATGCAAAGCCACCATCGCCATAGAGTTTTATGCTAATAGTTTGGTTTCTGCTGCCTGGGGCTACCTGGTTCAATAAACCCAAACTTTGTAACATGGATTCATTAATCCTGTTCTGAATGCAAGGTGACAGATAAAAGGAGGCTGGTCTAGATCAGGCCACCTGAAAGGTGGATATTTGGGGCTCGCAGCCATTAATTATTATCCCTGCACCCTTTTGAACCATCACGGTCATTTTGAACTAGCCTCCCACTGCAGTGTACTCGTAAATTGTGCTGACAGAATGCCCATTAACATGGCAGTTTTTGCAGAAATATTGGTTTCGAAAACTAGTTTGGGAGCTTTAGTCTCGGGACTAAAGTCAACGAATTAAACCAGGGTTCTTTAAACCCTTCCTAAAGGTGACTCCACCGACTTTGGTGGCCCCACATCAAGGATTCTTCTGAACCAGCGACCTTTTATTCGGTAGAATTTGAGAAATGCTTTATTGAAATTCTCGATCATTTAACGAAATCAGTAAACTGGTGGGAATGTTGCTAAATTGTTTTCTGCTGATCATCGTTTTGGTTTCTGAATGGAAGTGGTTTTCTGTGAGGGTGGGAAAGTGAAAGTCATTGAGATAGCGATGTTATATATTCCTTTTTTTATTATCCTGGAACATAAATCGTTGAATATTTTAAAAAACGTCTTGTTTGAGATTTGGGCACATTTACCTAAATTCTTTTGTGTTTACATTTTGTGGCAAATATGTTAGAAAATCAAGTTTTGTTAAGTGTTAGGTCAATGTGCATGTAGTACAGTTATTGCAAATATAAGTCAGTAAAGGTGCGTTTCCACGTGAGAGAAACTCTCGAGATGCTCTCTTTAGCAGTTCTCAATGTGGCACGTGCCAAAATGCGCGTGCTACTATACAAATACTGTCACTGTCGCAAATACAAACCATGTTCAAATTTTAAGAGCAGGTGTCGAGATGCTTATGTTAGGTTTTTTTTAATGTTTAAAGCTAAGTTTGGGAAACTTTGTGGAATACGAGATGCATGACGAGTAACTCGCGAGAGAATCTCTCAATAGCATTTCTCGATGTGGCACGTGCAAAAATGCGCGTGCTGCTGTTTATTTCATGCAAGGTATCAAGACAGAAAGAAGAATTATAACGTGTTACGCTATGTGTTAGCCATACTTTTATTGAAATTTTTAATTAATAGATTTGCGGTAGATATTATTTTAATTTTAAACTCTTTTATTTTGTAATTTTAGGTTGCAAATTTTGAAAAGATGAGTGCAAAATTTAGAAGGCCGCCATCGCAGCAATCAACTACCAAGCAAAAAAAAAATTACTGCGTGCCTTGTGGAAACAGTTACGAGTCTGAAAAGGTGTGTATAACTTTATATTTCAACAGCGTGGCAATTGCAATCGTAGTTGTATCTGACCGACGTTCTCTTTCAGAAATTTTATGATCACTGCTGTGGTTTACTACACCAAGTTAGGCGAAAAGAAAATGAAAAGTAAGTGCAATCTCCAGAATCATTTTTTTAAAATTTGTGTGCTTTTGTCATGGGTTAAGGAATTTTGGTTATTAATTAAGTTACATGAGAATGCCTGAAAATTAATATTCTTTGAATTATTTGGCATAAGTAGTTTATAGTAATATTATCCATTACGTGGGTGCATCCTATCTTATTAAGACCTTTTGTGAATTATTTTATAATTGAAATTCTATCATATTCTGTCATGTTTTCAAATTGATGAAACGGATTGAAATGTTACTACTCGAAGCAGTGGGCAAAAGTGTTAAAATTTATGGGGACAAATAAACACCTCGCTTTTTTGGCCGTATAACGAAACATTGTGGGCTATAAATAGAAAAAAGTGCCATAATTATAAAAGGCCGTTATAGTGAAAGCCGTATAGCGAGGTATAAGTGTAACTGCTTAAAAACGAGCCAACGCCTTAGATTCATTCAACTCGTATTTCGAGGATGTGCAGAAAATGTAATGGAAACTGGCTACTCAACTCTAATTCGCTTTTTATGTTGGAATATTATCGCTCCTGTTTGGAACCCTTACCAGATGGTTTATATTCAGGATATAGATATTGTCCAGCATAGGGCAACCAGATTTGTTAAGGGCAGTTGTCAACATTCCGCGAGTGTGACAGAAATGCTCCACTCTCTAAATTGGGACACTTTGAGGCCCAGACGCGAAAGTAATCTATGGGGTTATTCAAACGTTTTCATTTTTCTTGTAATTCTCATCTTGTTTCCTATATATTAACGCCTAACGACCACTCTTAAGAGTAGACATAATCACTCAAATCCTTTGACCGAGCTTCATGCCAAGACGAATGCTTATAATTGGTCCTTCTTTTTGCATGCGATTAGTTGGTGGAATAGCCTACCTGGCAATTCTCCTGATTTCGTAAAAATTCAATCTAACAATGTCTTAAGTCTCTACTGACGTAGGAGCATTCTCCTGAAATTGGGCGCGACCCTTCACCATATGCATGGTATTTATTTGTTGACTATAGTGTACTGAGTTGAATTGAATTGAACTGAAATTCAAGTTTGAGAAACAGTAAACGTGCATCGGTAAGTAACTGCTGTTCTATCATGTTTGGAAATTGTGCAAGTGACTTTGCAAATAAATGCAGTCTGATAGGGGGTCGTAACCAATCATTTCAGGAGAATGCTCCTACATCAGTAGCGACTTGGACATCATTGTTAGATTGACTTATAACGAAAAATTAATTGTAATGTATTTTAGGGACTTTAAGCCCTGCTGCTTTTTATGCAAGAAAACATATCCAAATTTGGATGCATACGGTGAACATCTACACAAAGACCAACACAAGGAAGCCAGCAAAAAATTTAAACAATCCATCGATGATGGTAAAACAGTCGAGTAAGTGGTTTTCAGTTTTTTTTTTTTTTCGGAATTCAGTTGAAAGGAACAAAGCGCTTGTGTAAATTGTAGTCCATTATTCTGTGACATGCAGAAATGCATGGATAGTTAAATAAGATAACAAAGACTCAATTTGTTATTTAAAATGTTACAGCAATTACAAAAATGCATTTAAGTTTAAAAGTAGAAATATGAATTGTCAAAGCTGATATAATGTTACAGACCATAATGTTGACCATTTCTGCAAAGCTTAAACAATATTGCGCATTTTGTAGGAAAAAGATGAGAAATTTGAATGAATGGTATTTGTTTATTCCAAAAATATTCTTAATCTGTTGTTTTTTTCGATTAAAATTATCATAAATTGTTATTTAAAGACAATTTTTATTTTAAACATGGTTTAGTATTTAACAGTGATGTGGCCTTATCTTTTCAATTATAAAATTGACGAATAATTTCTATTAAACGTTTTTATTTAGTTGTTCTTGGTTCATTGAGATACATCAAGACTAGAATGCCGAATTAGGTTTTACGCATAATGTATGCATATTGGAAGAAACATGCTTTTTTGTAAAGCTGTTCTGATTAAGCGGCATAGCAACCCAATAAAGGGAAGCAAATTCAATTATTGCTATTAACCGCAATCTAATGTTTTAATAGTGTTTGAGACAGTTAATAGTAATGGATTGCTGACATTTCACTTTGCGTTTCCGTATTATTGAAGTTAATTGAAATATATTTTTTTTTTATGATTTCTAGGCAACTAGTTTACTCCAATGTTATCTATAGCCCAATTCCACGTAAACCTCTTCTTGATGGAGTTATCACACCGAAAAAGCCTGTGGAACATGCTTATCGTGCACAGCCTTCGCAAAATACAAAGCGCTTACCAGATAAGGACACCAACTTCTTTCAAAATCCGAACCCTAATTTTGGTTGGAACTTTGACCAATCCCAACCACCAATAAATTATGGTGGCTACCCTCATCAAAGGTTTCCCAGAGGACAATACTCATTCTCCAAGTATTGTCAACCCAACGCATACAACTGGTATAACAATCATGGAAATGTTAATTTTAATAATTCCCATCCAAATGGCAACAGGCAATTCCGACCACAACACTACCACCAAAATGAACATTTCCGACCACAAAATCACCAACAAAATGAACATGCCAGACCATGGAACTACCACCAAAATGCCTATGGACATCAATATCAAAATCCTTCTTGGTCGTATCCACCTTGGAGGAATAATCAGCATTACACACAACAAGGAGATAAACATTTTAATGATCAAGTTGCTGATAGTGCTCAGACAAACCAAGCTTTTAACGTGGAAGCTTCTCAAGGAAAACGGCAGCATATTTATTACAATGATAATGAGAAAGAGACTGAAAATAGCAACACTGCAACAAAAGACACTAAACAGGCATCAGCAGTTGAGGGAAAGTGTGCAAAGCAAAATAAAAAATCAGTAAAAGACAATGAAAAAGCATCAAAAAGCGACACTGAAATAGCAACAGAAGGCGATAAAAGAAATGTTGCATGTCGAAAATCTAATTCGCCGAGAGGTTTTGATATCCAAAACCGATCCTCACGTTGGGATCTGTCGAGTCCGCCGGCTACAGAAGTCCCTAAACTAGCTAATCGGGTGCTCACCCCTCAAGATTTTACATTTGCTTTGCCCGAATCTCAAACAGTTGACGATTTCACTTCCGACAATTTTGGAACGCCTTTACGAGTGACAAAATCTCCATTTGATGCTGACAGGAAAACGCCTACCATGTCCACTGCCACACCTAATGATGGTTGTTTACAGCAGTCACCAAAGAGCCTAGGCAACATAGGACCAAAAGTTCAACAACAAATGAACCCAGAAAACCTTCGAAATTTAGTAAACCTTTCCTGTTCCCGCAAGGACAAATTTCTACTGGACAAATTGATGTACGAGTATGACCAAATGACAATTAAGTCGGCCATGAATCGCATGGGACAAAACCTTGTCACTCTAGTGGACAAAGATGCTGCAAAGGATGTGATTGCAAGTCTTTCTGCATTCGGCCTGCTTGAAAACGGTGATACCGAGGGCGGACGTCCTTCCAATCTTCTGTCCGAAAAACTCAGGGGACAAATCGAGGAACTCATCCATCGGTCATATCATAAAGGTCGCCCTACAGATGACTACAGTAATGCTTCACTCTTCCAAAATTGTCCTCCGAATCGAAATGCCGAATTTGGTGCAAGCTTGGAAGCTGACAATGAATTTGAAGTCTCGCAAAATGGAACAGATTTGTTTCATAGAAATTACAGTCCTGTTTCTTTCCACAATCAGGAATATTCTGCTTCTTTTGAGGCATATCCTGAATATCCTTCCAGCTCTGCTAAAGCAATTGAGAATCTTCCAAGCAAAACTAAGAAGCAAAATAAAAAAATCCCTATCAAAAAAGCAATGCCTTCGACGTCAAAAGTTAAAAAACCCTGCAAAACCGCTGTTCAAGAGCAAAACTTTATTAATGACACAGTGCCATTAATAGCACAAACAAAAAAGAAGCAAGGTAAACATCCTAAAAAAAAGAAGTCGGATGAAAGTTTATTGAAAACGACGACGATAAATTCTTCTAAAAACGATGTAAGCGCAAAAAAATCGAAGGCGCCCAAATCGAAGTCAACAGTGTCGCCTGTTGATGTTAAAACTAAGACAAATAAGACGAAAGTTGTCGAAGCTAATACAAACTTGACAATAGCTGTCAAAACTAAAACAAACAAGACGAAAGCTGCCAAAAATCCCAAGAACAAAATTGCGCACCTTGAACAGCCCCTCGAAGTAAGCTCTGATTCTTATTCTAAAGAAGAAGCTGTTGAAGAAACCATAGCTTGCATCTGTCCTGAACCTGAAAACACATCTTCTGAAGTTAGGACAGATTACGACTCGTCAGGTATTGATACAACCAGTTTGAAACGAGAAACTGAGGATTCCGGTATGAATGATGAGCTTCCAGACGTGATCGAAGAGCCGTATATTAAGAAGGAAATCATTCCAAAAGACATTATAGATTTAGAAGCCGCAGAAACAACTGCTACACCACAACCGATTTCAGTTGCAGGCGGTTTTGATAAAGCTGCCCCAACGCCAAGTCTAGAAAGCGACGACTCTTCCGGCGTTACCATCAGAGCCTTAAATTTTGCAATTGAAGAAGAGAAAATCCAATGTGAGATCCTGCATATCCAACATCGACAAAGTGAAATGAGGGTTGCCTTTGAACGTCAACAAGAAGAAATGAAGGCTGCATTTGAACGTCAAATTGCTGACATGAAGGCGGCTTTCGAACTTGAATATGAAGAAGCAACACTTGAGCAAGATAAGGTATGTTTATTTATGCTTTTTACTCTGACACCACTATGATATCATAGATTTACTTACAAAGCTAGATCAAGATTTGTTAAGCTGTTAACATTGTCTTTTAATGTACTGTAGAGAGATGTTTTTATGAAATATTGAATTACAATTACTTGTGGAATGAAATTGGGATACTTTTTTTTATCCATTTTGAAGCGATTCTCAAAAAAAAAAAAAAAAAAAGTAGAAGTTATTTTTTTTTAAATGTTCATTTATTCCCAATGTCAAAACATTGATAAAACTAGTGTTCCAACTTCGTTACTTAACTAAATTATTCCTTTATAAACACAGAACATCGTTATATTGTACGTTTAAAGCTATCAATAAATCGTGTACAAGAAAATATTTAGAGTAAAGTCTTAACTATTTAAACATATTTATTTGCAGTTGAAGGAAAGACGAATATTTGTTAGGCAACAGTGGGATTCATTGATGAAAAATTTACTGAAATCTCAAGGTTTGTTTACACGTTTTTCCTCTTTATGTTGGCATAATAATGGTTATACTTATGAGTTAAGTCACTTCTTAAAGTCTGATTAGTGCTTTATTAGTGCAGTGCACAACATTTAATTAATCGAAGGCTATTTTGTTATTAACAGATGGAAGGGTGATCGCCAACTCTTTGAAGCGAATGTTTTCAGAAATCCCAAATGAGTTGAAAACTCCTGAGGTTGAAAATCCATTGCAAAATGAAAACGGAAAAAATGCAGCCGTTTTAAAAGATTTGCCTCCAAGCTTGCCAATGCAGACAGAAAATGAAACTGAAGCTGTTGTTCCTGAAGAATCATGTAACATTAGTGAATCGTCAAAGCCAAATGGCAATAAAAGGAAACGATTAGACAAATGTGAGAACAATTCAAATCAAAGTCCAGAAAAGAAAAGGAAAACAAACAAAAATTCAACGAAGGAAACATCTGAGGAAGATGAACTGATCACAAATATCAAGAAAGAGGAATCTGCAGCAGCTTTATCACAGATGTTTCCAAATTGTAAAGGTGTGGAAGAAGCTAAATTAAAGAAGATTTCCAGTTTCTCTGGTCATGTCGATGAAGTAGTCGTATTGAAGGTGCGTGTGTATTTGCTAATTTGTTGACTTTAATTTCACCAAAAGCAACGTTTAAAGTTCCCCTCCACCTATTTAGAATTCTAATATAAAGTAATGCTCTAAAAAGGATGTATGTTTAGTATCTCTCGTCTCGACGTTAGTGTGTCCCAATTCAAGGAATGGAGCACATTTGTTATTCCTAAGAATCAGTGTACCAGAAATACAGTACAAGATTTTAGATGAATATTTGACCCATTAGCAATTTTGACCTCTGGTCAACAAGGTTTTTGTAACCATGAATCTGAGCTTAGTTTTGCTCTACCACGTCAGGAAAAAAACGAAATTCACATATCAAATTTCCATATTGCCATGCTCTTTCAACAACAAGATAAGCAATATTTAAAGTATCTAAGTGCCTTTCCCTCAAGAAGCTGTCTGGTTTCAGTGTGAATGGAATAGTCAAGCAAGAGATTCACATTATATCGTGAAAATTGGTCAGAGCACACAGGATAGACCCCTGGTCAAACAAGCATAAATCATGTACCATTGGTGAATCCACAGATAATATTTTTGCCAACGCTCCACATCATTGATATTGCTATATCTAAAAAGTTGTACATGCTATTAAAATCAGATTCTTTTTTATTATTATTAAAATAGATGCACAAAACACACCTGTATAGCTGCTCTAATGATGGTACAATCCGCAAATTTAAAACTAAATCAAAGGTGAGAATTATATTATATTTAATATATGTTAGTTATTTTGAATTAGTTTTTTCTGTTGCCACTACTAATAGTTTCCATTCTTAGGATGACAGAGCGGAAATGAAGTGCATTGCCACATTTACACACCAGTGTGATAAAATTGTTGCAATGGAATTGTTCCAAGTAAAGAATGAAGAATCCTTTATTTTCACTGCCAGCAAATTTGGGACCTTGAAAAAATTTGACATAGCCGTAAAAAGATTCTTCTTTTTCTCATCTCAACAGTTTAATTTATTTGTTCGATTTTTGTAATGCAAGATATATTTTTAGACAGGGAATTGCTTGATTACTTTGGAAACGAGGAATGAAATTGTCTACCTTGTATCGCGGTGGGGCTCTTTGTTTGTTTGTTACTTCGATGGAAATATCTCTCGTCATTCGTTGGTGGTATGTTTATCAATTTTCCTTACTTTATCTATAGTTCAGATCACCTAGTGACATAAAGAGCCTTTAACGGTACATTTCCAGCAGTGTTTAATCATATTAGTTGATGGGTCTCGTGCTGTTTTGTTAATTTTGACAATTTTTTTTAATCTTAGCATTTAAGAGAGTTGGACTCCTTTCCCTGCTCAAGTTTACCTATTACATGCGTTGCATCTGCCACAGAAGGAGCATATCGAATTCTGTGCATTGGATCTGGAGATGGGTTGATTACTCTAAAGGAAGCTCATTCAGGTAGTATTAATGTTTTATTGAAATTGTTTTAATTTGAAAAAATTGTTTTTTTTGTGTTTTTTTTAAATGATTGATGATTATTAATGGAAAATATTTTACTTTAAATGTAGGATTATTTATACGATCTTTTTCACTGGAAGAAGAATACCCTTTTAAAATTCAAGTGCTCAAAGAAAACTCCTACACTTTGGGGTGCTTCAAAGATCAGTGTCGATCCATTTATGTACATAAGATTTTGGTGAGTTATGATGTAGAATTTCCTTAAAATAGAAAATTTTAATTTGTAAACGGATTAATATACTAAATGTAGTTAAATAAATTTTATATTCAAGAAAAATATATTTACTTAATTTTAAAATGTGTTTATGGAATTGTCTAAATGTTTGTAAATATTTTTTTTTCTGTTTAAAATATTTTCTTTTTAAATCTGAAAAACTGAATTTGTTCATGTATGTACTTTTGAATTTTTGCAAATTATATCACAACAAGTAAACTTTATTATATGGTATTTTAATGGTAAATTTTGTTTTCTAAATTTCGTTACAGAATGGTGACCTGCTTAAGAAAATCGATATCGTTGCAAGTGTTGTGTGCATGCAAGTGATATCTGATAATATGATAATTTTGGGTGGAAAATTTGGGGTCGTTCGATTATGTGACCCAAAGAAAAATACTATGCAGCTTTATTATGGTGCTGAATACAAAACAGTCTCCTCATTGGCCTTGTATCGTAATTTGGTAATAACTCCAGTTTATATCTCCGTTTTTAATTTTGTTCATATTTTCATATATTTATTGTATTTGCTTATTAATTTTTTTAACAGCTAATTAGTGGCAGTGAAGAAGGAAAAATTGAGGCTTGTCATCTGGCATTAACCCAAACCTTTGTTTGTAATGTAAGTTCATTATCATTTCTTAAGACTAACTTTTAAAGAGGAAAAATGTTTGTATTTTCATTCTTTGATGGAGATTAATTAATAGTAATGCACTGGTAGTTATTCTTGATATGATATGACAGAAACGGATAGTAGATTGCTTAAGACCATAAACATTTTGACTTTATCATTTCCAAATTATATTTTGACCACAGCATAATGGAACCTTTTATATATTTTTAGAATAGCCAAAATATATAGTATACTATTTTTATTTTTCAAACAACCCAAAGGGTTCTCGGAACATGCAAAGACCACATATATAAAATTGTTTCTTTTTATGTAGTATGGCAGGTGTCCGGGAAAGTTTGCTTATCATGAAGATATCATCAACCATGTGATTAAAATTCATGCTGGGTCCACTCAGCCTCAGTGCTTGGTAAAGGATTGCGACTTTATTTTTCAAAAGGACCAATCGGTAAGTTGAAAGTAATCAATGTTGGCGCTTGACTACCGAAATGTTATTTTTAGTAATTATTTTTTGACTTTTTCACTTTTTAGGATCGCGTTCAACATATTTTAACGCACGTGCATTTGGATCTGAACATGCACATGTAGTATTCATAAAATATACATGGGTGTGCAGAATTTTTGCAAAGCACATGCAAAAAATCGTGTTGATCATTGCATTAATTTTATGCACCAATGTATTTATTTATATAAAACTTTTTTTTGCAAATTAAATTCTGTTCAATATTTTGTGTATTCAATTTCTGGACATTAATTATTACTGTTAATCAGTGGATTTAAATTTGGCCTGTAGATATAATTTATAACTTTTAAAAATCACATTTCATCCTGTTCATTTATTAATAAACATTTTTGAAATACATATTATGGTGAATTCAATATTTTTGGTCTAGAATAATGTTTCTCAGACATTGTGTCATAGGTCACGCCAATGTGTGTGTTACGAAAATTAAGTAAAAATATTACAAACTTCAGAAAAATAACAGAGAATTCCAATAAATTATTGTCAGCATCAACAGCTAGAGAACTTAACAACATGGAAAAAATGACATACAAGTACAAGGAAATTTGAGAATTTTGAACTGTACTCGTATTATCAGTAATGGAAAAGTGTTAATAATTTGTTGTAATGATTTCAATGGTGAAACAACGAAGACATTGGACATAAATTAATTGATCATATGATAATTCTGGAATTTGATTTCACAACTACAAAAAATGAATGTTGACAATTATGCATTTTTCGAGAGAATAACTGCTGGTCAACAACTTTTAATTTGTAATTTTATTCAGCATCTAGGATACAATTTAAGCCATGCATATGTTGAAGTACATTCAATTATTTGAATAAGGAAAAAATATTTATTATCATATTCATTAAATATACAGTGTCAAGGTGTCCAGCAGCCATGAAAATCGAGAACAGGTGCTTGATTTTTATCACCTTGAGAAATACAGGTTCAGTATAGTGCCAGTATATACTGACATTTATAGGAAAAAATTCTATTTAAAATATATAAAAACAAGTATTTTTAAAAAATTCTCTAGAAAAATATCTGATTCTTTTGAAAAACATTGGGGTATTATATTAAAGCTTGGAATACTTCAAATATTCTTCATTTTTTCCATAGCAAATCTAGTGGGCACTGATAAATTAAATATTCATTAAAATAACTTTTATAATTTGGATTTATGTGTTGGTTGTCTCTTTTTGAATCATTCACATACATTTGATTAGGATAAATCGTTTCCTGTTTAAGATTAGAACAGTTATGAAATTATGACATTTGGGGAAATAAAGATTAAACAACATGGTTATGTCATGCCAATAATATACTAAATTGCTTCAATTAACAAATTAACGTAGAGATTAATATTACGTGTCTTCCAACATGGCTACGGCCTATTTAGGCTTCAAAAATTTTGAGCGGATACTTTCATTGCCGTTTTTCAGTTCTTATCAGTCGAGCGCTATGAAGTGTTCAATGCTTCATCGAGGAGCGCCGTGTGTCAAATGAGGCGGTCTTCCGAACGCCGAAAACCGCGAACGGGCGGCGCTGCAAAAGCGCTCTACTAGCCTCAGCTCACGGGTCATTTAATTTCTATGACGTCAATTTTGCACCACCATCTTCGCGAGTGGCTTGTTGTGGTCTCCGGTTGCTCTCTGAAATCCCGAAGGAATTTCCATTTTCTGGTCCTTTTCAAGCCAGCATTTATCATCTGAACGCCCAAGTAGTGACCGCCCAGAGGACTCGAACCGTCTTTGAAGAAGTTGTTGTTGGATAAACGCATTTTCGGTGAGTTTTTAATTCCATTTTCGTTCTGCGTGCATTGCCTGTTTCGTCCTCCCTTCTCGCCATTTGCGTTATGGTAGTGTGTCAGATGTCTTAAAGTAGGGGGTGGGAATTCCATTTGAATTCCATTTCAGGAGATAACAACCATGTACTTGAAAATGAACTAATGATTTCACTCAGTCTTTTTTATATGTATGTATTGAAACCCGTTGAGCGTATCGAGCACAACTGCTGAAACGTCGTCTAAAACCTTACTTGTCCGAGATCAGACAGGTGGAATCATATGTTCTTGATTGGAACCTAATTTGCTAATCTTGGCCAAGGCGGAATTCCTGTTGATCTCTGACATTTACATAATTTTTTACTAGTACTTGCTGTGCTAATCTGTGCTCGTATTTCAATGCCAAAGTTAACCCTGATGTAGCCTTTAAAAGTCAGAGGCAATGATACATTGATCATGTTTAATTTCGTTCTTTGAAACATGAACTGTCAAAGTATGCAGGTTTTTTAGTTTTTGCCTTATTGGATTAGGGATGAAATTATTAGAAAAGGTAATGTGCTTTTATCAGACATTCCACAAAATTTGTAACTAGTCTCTTCCCCCTTTCACAGAAATTGTGCCATGGAAGCATGGGTTCGAAATCCTGGTTTGCGAAATTGTTTTCGTATGAATGCCAAAATAAATTTCTTCATTAATAGCATTCTTCTTCCTTATTGTTTTCCGTGAATGTTGTATTTATTCATTCCGGTTAATTTGGGTATATTGGTACTGGAACATTTTGGCCCTATTTAGCAGGTGTAAGTGCCATCATTTACTCGAATATATATATTTCTTCTTTAAGTTGTGTCTTAAGCAAACGGCTGCCCTGATTAACTTATGCCACAGATCAAACCAGATTGTAGATAATTTATATATTCAATTTTGGGTTTTTTCTAATCGCTATACCAACCTGCCCAATGGAAAAATAACAGATTGCCGAACAGTTGCAAGATTGATTGCAGATTGGTTGTATTTGGAACATTACCAATTCCAACCATTTGTAGTTGCAGAGTGGTTGCATGTGTTATTTTCTATTAGCAGTAACCTCAGATCATTAGTTTATTACCAGTACTGGCCTTGGACGTCATTAAATGAAAGGGGGTTTTAATTAAAAATGGATCGTTTGGTCGTCGAAATCCATGAATAAATTTAGAAATAATGTCGTGATTATATACTAAAAATTAAGATTTTTGTGGACCTTTTTGGATCTGTTGTCAACATTCATTCCTATATTCTTATCAAGTTTTCTCTTACCACTTAATTAACTCGACGCCCTTTTGGTCAAAATTTACCTGGATGCTGTTAAACTTACATCCTTGGTTGTTGCTCACAGGTGTTTATTGACGAATTCCAAGAGATTGATCAACATCAGGCGCCTCTTCGTTATTGCATTCAGTGTATTTTTTCTTCCCTGATATAATCTTGGTTATAAATGGCCTTTGGGCGTCATCATTATACAACATTAATAAAGGAACAAGGAAGCCCAATACTTCTTTTGTGCTTTATGCTTGACATTCTGGAGACCTGGGTTTAAAATTACAGATAGCTGTGTTGACTTTGCAGGTATTTGCAGTAATAGTCTCATTTTTCAATCTAGAAAATATAATTTAATATTTCATACATTTTAGTTCTAGTCAATCCTGATCATGTTTTTCCTTCCCAATTTCAGTTTACTTTTTCCATTAGATGTGGCTATGGAGCATGATAGGATATTTCATATTTGAGAGATACAGGAAAGAATATCACAAGCATGAGTCATGACTTCAGTGTATTTTTTAAACGTAATTTGCGTGTAAATAATCATTTTTAATTATTATGATATCTGGACGTGCCTGTTCCAATGAAGTTAGGAATAAGTCTTGGCCATCTTTAAAATTTAGAGGTCTAAGTTTTAAGCAGGGGCTTAGGTTGCAGCATAGTTGGGCAGTTAGTGAATAGGGCATGAAGTTTGTTTGTTATTGTCGTCATGCCTAGGCATATTGTGATTTTTGACTTGATCGCATTTTTGGTATGACACCAATCAGTACCATTGATTTGTCCAAGTTAATTGCATTTACATTGTAGATTGGAATCTGGAGGGTGAGCATTTCTCTATTTCCTGTTTCCAATCTTATCCAATGAAGGAATTCGTAAATTAAGTTAGCCTGTTGCTTTTCAAAGGTTTTCTGGATGATTAAGGTTAAGTGCTGTTTAATTTAATTGCTGTACATTATAAAAAACAACATGAAAAGGAGTGGTCTTTCCTGAGGAAAACTGCTGGCTTGGGCATTTTATTAATGGAAAACTATATTGGCTAACGATCTTTACAAATTAGTATAATTGCTTTATTTATGTTGAACTGAAAGCCTCATCGATGAGCGCTTCATGTTTTGTGAACCATACATTTATGTTGATACCAATAAATAGGAGAAGTATTAAATTGTTGCATTTCATTTATACGAAAATGCTCTTGCAAAACCACCAAAAGAGTAGGGTGATTTACTGCGAGGATGAGGTAAACATGTTGCAAATTGTATATTACTGCAAATTCGAAGATCTAAACATAAATTTGTATTCAAAATTAATGGATACTGAATTGGCGTTACCGATACGAATGCATTGAGCACGTCATATTGATTAAGTTATTAAAGTTTGCTGACATTTCCTCTTTGTAGTTGTGTTGAGTTGCGCATTCATATTGCATGCATTGATATAAGACATGTAGCCAAGAATTTTTATTGTATTGTAATTAGGACACTGCAGTATACCTGAAAAAATATCTTTCTGAAGTGTGCTTCATTTTTTAAATAATAAATACTCTTGTTGCTAAAAGTATTGCTTAGGTAGAGAGTTCTTCCTATTTTATTCTTAAATTATCAGGATTTAGTAATTTTGTCACTTCGTTCCAAACGATTATTAATTGAAAACATTTGATGTGTCATTCTTCCATGATTAAACTAGATTTAATTTTTAATTGATGCAATTTTCTTGTTTTTAAAAATTGTATCGAAAAAGTAAGGAAGGTGTAAATTGAAAGATGTAAACTACAAAGTTCAATTTTAAAATCATTTTAGGGCCGGTTGCACCAACAAAGGTTAAGCTAAACCTAAGGTTAACCGTGAGTTAACTAGGAAAAGTATTGCACCAAAGGAAGTTAGCAGTTGACCATTGGTTAACTTGAAGAAAACCAATGAGGCTAACCCTGAGGTTAACTCGTGGTTTTATATAACCTCAGGTTAGCTAACCTTTTATTTAACCTTTGTTGGTGCAACCGGCCCTAAGACATTGATGTAGGTTTTGCAAGTAAATTCAGTCAAATCGAGGCATTGCTTTGGCCCAAATAAGGGGCTAGACTGCAAAGCTGTAGTTCAGAAACGATTTGGTTCTGTTCTTCATAGTTTACACTCAAACTGCCCCGATTAACCGGCGATTACCGTTACTGGAATCTATGCACTGTGTCGATCAAATGCATTTTCTCATAGCTCAGCATTTACTCCTTTAGGGCCGTTGTAAACCTTTTGACATAAAGCAATTCCCATGTTTCCTTTTGTACACTGACACCCAATCTTTCTGAATGTTTTGGGGGGGAAAAAACCGAAAGAATAAGTCACCGCGTTATTAATTTGGATTTCCAACAGATGGCTGCTGCACATTTCCTATCACATTTATTCCAGGCGTCGTTTCCGAGGGCACGCTGCAATGACCTAGTGATCTAATCCGAAATACCCTAGCTGTAGTCTATAACAATCTCATAGGCATTCCTGGCCTCATTCCATTGTACACATTCGCAGCATCCCACTTATCGATCCGCCGGAACCCGAACACTGCTCACTTTGACTTCTTCTGTCTGGTAAATGGCTTAGCTTCTCGCCCGCTGCTTCTGATGCGGTGTTCCGCGTCTCAGCGCACACGGCGAGTTCATTTGCATACATTGTGCGCAATTTGTTAACGAATGCCTGATTATACCCTCGCATTCCGATAACCGAGATGCTTACGTCGACCGTGCTAAACGTCAAAATCCATTTCGGCTCGTACTTCCTAACTCATTATGTTGTCACTACCGTTCTGAAACTTGCGAGAATCTGTCGTGATGCATTTTTTAATATTTTTCATATCTCCTGATTGCGATATTATGACAGCGATTGATATTAATGCCATTACTTATTGATAACAGATTGTTATCAACCCTGTTTAGCGATGATTCAACTGCGGTGCTTTGGCACTTGCAAGGAATTGGCTTGGAACAGCATTGCGGAACGCCTAGTGACGTCAACTTTAGGTATACTGTAGTCGGAAGAAGGAAATGGGGAAATAAATGTAATTGGCGAAGCAGGATTGATATTTGCATCCGTATTAATGCGGATGTGCCGAAATTGGCCATGCATGAAGGTGGTTGTGCTGCAAAATGCATCATTCCCATCTCTGTTTGCAATTGGAATTGTCAAGTAATACGTATTTGTTCTTTCGCATGAGCAAATAACTTTTTTTTTGCAGATTAGAACTGGGACATGGTAAATACACTGCTGAGATTCCCTTTTCCACCATCCATAGATATGCTGTATTGAGGCAGATTGCGCTTGGAAAAGGTATAGGTCATTCTTGGAAACCAGCTAATTAATCACACTAGCTGACAGCCGCATAGCCAGCCTGACCAAAAGTTCTTGGAGATTGACAAAAAAATCTATTTGGCAATGGAACTCCAAGAGGATTCATTTTTTTTTATAAGGAGTGGGTGTCACGTGCACTTGTACTGATGAAAAAAATGCACAAAGATTGTGGGATTATTGAGACACCACTGGCCCCTGCTGCTGTACGGCATCTTGATCAAGGATAGGATCTTAATCAAAAATCCAATAGTGCGTGTCACGGGATGTGGGTTTATGAGCATCCAAAACCCACATTGTTGGATGGATCGAGTCATTGGATTTGTCATTAGGAATCTGGATTGCCATAAGGTTTCCAAAAACTACCTACCTTTAGGTAACGTTTGTTTAATAGGTAGAGATTGGATAGTATGCAAGAGGGATTCCAGTCGTGTAGTGTGCAGTCAGGTCTGCTATAACGCGTCCACCAAATTGAAATGTTTTACTTTTTGTAGAGTTTGCTTAGTTTTCTTATTAAAACCGTGAAATGCAGCATACATATGCCTGATTTAATAGTTAATGAAACAAGGAAAGTAATAAATATTGCAAATTCTGCACGTATAGGGAAACTTAACTTAATTTAGACGGATTTAGTTTGTGCGGTTGAATAGGAGGTATAGCCTATATGTGGATTCTTGCGACCCTTTCGCACGTAACATTGGACATCACGTTCTTGTTTGTGTGATGTTATAACATTAACCGTTAAAGGTAAGTTACAAATTCCAATTAGAATGTTGCAGTTCAAAGTAAAATTAGTGATCTAGGTACATTTGCTACATGTAATTATCGATCGCTAAGCTAAAGATGACATTTTGGTTTTCTAGTATTTGTGCAACCTTGCCTAGCACGAATTCAGGCAGCTAAAATTGAATTGATACGTATTTTACGCCATGAAATTGTGTTATGCAAGGATGCATACTTACGAGAAACCAAAATGTCATTTCTAACTTGGCGATCGATAATTAAATGTCGCACACGCACCCATTGCACAAGTTTTACGACGCCCTACAACGTTCTAATTGGACTTTTTGCCCTATTTTTAACAGTTAATGTTTTAAAATGGCACAAAACAAGAATGTGATGTACAGTTTCACTCGCCGTTTAATTTTGGGCACAAGTTTAATAATTTAAGGTAAAACAAATTTCTGTTTTCAATTTTAAGCAACAAAAGATGGTGCATTTTTATTGACAACAAAAATTGTTTGCTAAAAATCTTCTTTTTTTTCCCTCTAATTAAAACTGCATGTTGTAAAGATCACTTTTTGTGTTTTGCTGGCAACTCAAATGGTCGCCGGTAATTTATGAAATTGATAATACTGTATAAGGAAAAGATTCTACATTCATAATGGACACTTAGAAATTTTAATTTGTATGATCATAACACTTTGGGTCACATGCAAGATAACAACTATAGAATGTTTGTGTGTAAACATACGTTTTCGAGTATCGTATTAAAAAGTGGTCAACATAAGCATGCATGGACCCAAATATTGGAATCAATATTTGAATATGCAAAGTGTGAATTAATTGGTTGTTTGTACGACCACGTACGCTTAAACAGTTAATGTGCGCATTGTCTGTTCAAATATTGATTCCATTATTTGGACAGAAGTGGATTATGCTCGCTAGCCACTTTTTAAAGGGTTGTTACATTTAAGGGATAATCATGCACTTCAACGTTGTTCAACAAAATTTAAAATATACTTTTCAGTTTTGGTTTTGCCAAATTTAGTTTAAACAAAGATTCCAGTGAGAATAGTTTTAAAAGTGATAAAATATATTATACTACTTTTGTTTTTTTTCTCTCGTTTTATTTGTTTGTGTTATCATGTTGTCTTCGCATTAGTTGGGCAGCAATGTACGTGATCTAAATAATACACTTAGATAAAACTATTTTAAAACTACTTTTGTTGTGTTTGTAATCCAAAGTGTAGACTTCGCAAAATTTTCAAAGATTGCTAAATTGTCTAAGACGATGTTTATTTACAGTTCATAATATTATCTAATACATATTGCTGATGATATCGTTTTGATGTGCAGTTAAATTTGAGGAAAAAACGCTGTTTATAATAAGCAAAGTAAAAAATGTAAGAAAATCTTATTTGCGGTTGTTAAATATACGTGGTTTTTTTATCATGTTGTTTACCTATGCAAAAGTAAAGATGTGGTCTAGACTGAAAAAAAAACCACTTCAATTATAAATAGGAAAAAACTTTAAAGAGAAAGCAAGTTTCAAACAAAGAGGCTAAAATTGTAATTCAAAATTCCTTACCGAATATTATTTTTGTGGTTTAAAACAATTACAATTGTGGTTAGTGTAAATATTTTTAAGTGGTTTTCTGTATTATGCTGCGTAATGTACATGTTTTTGTCATGTTCCATTAAAATGTGATGGTGAAAAGGGTTAGCTTTCTTGAGATAGAATCTCTCCTTAAAAATGTATGGTGTGTGTATTAAAAAAATGTAATTGCTTTGTTCAGTATGCCATGAGTGGAACAAAGTTGAGAAACACTACCATACCGGAATGCAACTGATGAGATATGTTCACTGTTATTATTCCCCACTGTGAGGAAATTTCATAAGCAGATAAAAAACGTCATCAATGAAGTCAAAAATTACTACTGCAGACTACCCATGTAATCTTTAATTGCTTGACATGCCGTTAAATCTGCAATTAAACTTCAAATCCAGCAGTATTTAAAGGTCGCAATGTATAACATCAGAATGCATTTATTCTTTAACAATTGTATTTTGCAAATTGTTGGGCGTTGCGCCTGTGTTGTTTGTAAGCACTTTAGCAGGAAACTAGCGGAGGTGTTTTTAATATTTAATAGGACAGCGCCAAAGAGCCATGTTTTTTTGCAAACCTATTGCGTAGAACCAATGGAAATCCAGCCTTAACTCGGTTCATGTTTTCGTAAAACAGCTATAAAGGCGGCCATCTTCCTCTTTTGGATTAATTTTCAATCCCATTGGACCAAGTCTACTCTTGTTGCAGGAACTGAAATAAAACGTAGCTATGCTTATGTGCTGCCTTGAAACTAATGGAATCGTTGCACGCAATGTGGCACCGATGGCAGAATAAATATAGGTTGGGGTAAGCTTCAAAGTACAATATAGCAAGGTGTTTACCATTCTATAACATATTGGATTAAAACCGGTCATTTGGAGCAGGTAGTACTTTGCTCTTTCATGTTGAAAAATCGGAACAGCAAAACCATTACTCAGTTCTTGTAATACACGTGCGAAAAAGGCTTTCTTGAAATGGATTCTATTTTAAAAGAGGTTCTGGATAAACTTGAATTTGTAGCATCGCTGATGTATGCTGCCATGAAATTCTGTCATGGTAGAACAGTTAGTTCCATAACTGGTACAATGCGTTTTGTTCTGCTGGCTTTCAATATAACATGATTTGTGCTCATGATTTCTTGGGCAACAATGGCTTTCACATAATACTATACTTTAACACAACAAATAGGATATCAATTTCTAAAAAGAGTTGTTTATGGTGCTGTCATTTGGGTGACATCCAAAAAATGATAGAAAGCATCGTGGATTTAGACATTGAAATCGAAAGTTATATCTATTTCAGCACCATTAAATAATAGTTTGTTTGAAAGAAAAATGGACGTATTCAAGTTTGAGGATTAAAATATGTGAGCGTTAATTATTTATTTTTTAAAGAGAAACCGCTATTTATACAGGGTGGGGCAAATGTCTAGATCTTTCACAGTAATGTCATGTTAACTGAAATAGGGTAAAGAGAAGCACAACCAGATCAGGGCACCAGCGATTAATGTTGTTCACCAACCAATGACATGACTGCATGACTTGAATGCATTCAATTGTGAAATTGACCAGTCCCTGGCTCATTGGTGATAGCTTTCCTGCCTTACACAGCTGCTATGCAAGGATGCACACGTCAGATAAATTAACAATTATAGTTTCGGAAATGCAGTCAATAATAAATGTCACAAGCACTATCATTCCACCAATTATGCAACGCTGAACAACTTTCTAATGCGAAGTTTTGCTTCATCTCCTACGGTTTAGGTTTTAAAATCCCATGTGCCATGAATATGACGTGCAGTTTAATGTTTGACATGGTTTCTGAAGTCCTCACATCACATCCTATTCAATGATGTAAGCACATTTTACCTAGCGCCTGAGGTTTTAAAGATATTTGAGAGGCTAAGACATATGCCCCACCCTGCAGATCCTCAAACTTTAGACGAAAAAGGAATGGCTAAAATTGTTGAGACACACGTAATGTTTTTATATTCAGAGATTTTGCCTACTTCCAGGTAATTCAGTATAATTATATTTCCATTTTTATTTGTTTAACTTTTTCCTTAATCACCACAAGTGATAATTCTAGAGCAGTGTTTTTAAACAATTTTTAATTCCTGGCATACCATTATTTTTTATAAGAAGATATTTTATATTTTTCTCAATTAAATACGAAAAATTAGGTGTTAAAATAACCTGCTGTTGTTTGATGAACATTCTCTAATATTCTTATTTGTAGAAAAACACTAGTTTAGTGATTTTTTAGTAGAAATAGTAACAATAAATTCTGCACATCCTCATAGTCAGGAATCGGATCCATTGTTTTGTTGGCACCTGAACAGGAAATTTGTTTTTCTGGTTTATTTCAGTCTTCATTTTGTAGGCAGCTGATAAACCTACTTCATTATGATATTAAATTCCCTGGTGAAAAAAACATACTGCGACATTGTTTGTTATTGCTTATCATCATGAAATAGTGATCAATTACAGAATTTTTTTCTCCTAGGATGTTATCAAATTTCATGTTTTTGTAGCTAGGATAGCATATTGTATAGCGTCATAAGTGGCGGTTAAATAGATGTGTTTGCTATAATGAGGAACTCTTATTTTCTAGTGAGTTAATTGATTTTTAATCCGACCCCGTTTCAGCGAAATATACAGTGGCAACTGATGCTATATTTTTTAATTATTTCGTATGCGGTTTATTTAACATGAATTTCCGGAGACAAAAAAAATGTTGTTGCCATTTTTGTCGCCTGCTCTGCGGAGATAATTCTTTGTTGTTGTAATAATCATCAATGCATCATTATAGTATATTAAAACTAAGTTTGAGATTGTTTCGATGACTTGTATGCGTCTGCCTTGGTTAATATGATATCAAACTAGTGGAAAATTAAAACTTGTTTTATTTTGCAACTGATACCGTAAGGAATATGACAAATAGGAAACACACCTTAACTATAATTATAACGATTTTAGTTCATAATACAGTAAAACCTGTCTAAAAGCATATTTTTTACCGGCCCAAGTGTATGCTTTTAGGCAGGTTTTACTGTATTATGAACTAAAATCGTTATAATTATAGTTTAGTTAGACAGGTTCAATTATACACGTTGGGACCGACACATTTTATTCTTTTAGATAGGTTATTCATTTACACAGGATGCAATTAGACAGGTTCTACTGTATAACCGGTCGGTTGTCTGCTTTTTATCAGACGATGATGGAGGTATGCATTTATTTAGTCTTCTTTTAAATGGAACTAGCTGATTAATCCGACTTTGCTCGGGATTCAAAAGCGTATGTAATAGGAATTAAAAATTGAAAATATTTAAAAATTTTAATTTGAATAATGAATAATCAAGCTATTTATTTAGTGTTGCATAAATGTTAAGAGATGCAATATATATATTTTAAAATGTTTGGATTAAAGATACAATATTTGTATTTATTTCATTTTTATTAGTATCATTTTAATTTGCAAAAATTACATAATTATTGTTTAAGTTATATTTATTTCTCAGTTAGAGCCTGATATAGTAAACAGTATTCATAGTTTCTCGTCGTTTGCAAACACGTAATGTTTTTTTCCACTTCCAACTCCAGACGTTGCCACATGTAACTGGCCATGGCTAAAGCAGTCCGTTGTTAAATCAATATTATTTAAATTGGATACCTGATTTACAAAATTCCGCAGCAGAATCACGTCCGATTGCAATTGATTTTGTCCAATTAACTCCGATTTAGTGACGATCACGACATGAATATTTGATACAAGCGCGCACACACAATCTTTGTGAAAAATAGATGTAACTTTTCAGTGTATAACGGTATAAATTGCGTAATTAGTCTCTTTGACTGTCACCTTGTTTTCATAAAAGTTGTCAAAATTGCACAACCATCTTGAGAAACTGCATTGGACCATTTGCAAATATTAATAAATACGAGATGAATTCTTATACATGCACTGCATTGCTTAAAAAAATAATACGCGAAAATACAAGAAAGTTGTACTCTTCGTTAAAGCGGAAAATTAGTTTTATTTTTTGAAATAAGTTTCTTTTCCTCATAAATTTTTAATTATAGACATCTGCGCAAACTAATTTTCATATTTATAATCAATTTATACTTAGAAATATAATTTATATAAACCCTTAATCTGGGATGATTACTTTATCATTGGTGATGCATGTAGGAGTAAGAACATGTCTGATTAGTATCATCGAAACATTATATTATTGTGGGACTAAGACCACCTGACATTTGGAATCAGTTTTTTTGGATTTTTGGTAATTTATAATAAATGTAATGAGAGAAAGGCGCACAGTCGTGGCCGATTTTTAGAGGAACTATCATGACATTTGCCTGGAAATAACTATGGAAATCCGCGAAAACTACAGTCATAGTAGCCGCCCCGGAAATTGAACCCAGAAAGACCGATAGTGTTACCACTACCCCACCTAGATTCTTCCTCTCTTCCCTTCTATATTCAATTACCAAATAATACAACCACATCCAAAAACTATAATCCCAATTTTCAGGTGGGCTGAGTCCCACGATGCATATGCACTTAGAAATAAGATCTGCATGGAGCGCCATCTATGATGCACTCTACGCAACAGGGTCTACTGCAGCACAACAATGTGGGATTTATGGGAGATAGCACCCTGCTATGGGAGGTCATTAAATCTGCCAAATGGTCTGCTCATGGGGTGGTATATGGATTAAAACAAAAAGCCAAACAAGCAGACTCCGCAGATCTTGGAGTGCAGAAAGGATGACATGCACACAACTGGGGAGAGCGATCTGACAAAGTGAAAAGTAGAGTATAGTATGTTTATCGTTGCATATGTGTGGCATAGTAGCGTCTCCTTAAGGCTCGTCTCCACCCAGATTATCATGCAAAATGAGGCTGGGATCCACACCCACAAACAAAAAGCACAAACCAAAAACTATGAAGTCACAAGATTGATAATGAAGCTCAATGTGTCGTGTTTATGGCGCTCCTACCAAGGCAGTTTCGCTACCGAATGCATAATTTTAGACCCGTGAATTGCAGACGATCTACATATGTATCTCATTTGAGCCATTGGCTGACTCATTGTTTTCCTTTTATCTAGACCGCCTTCCAAGCTATCGTGAAAGTGAGTCTAGACTCACGATTCTGAACTAAAAAAACGCGTTGTAAGTTTGCTTAAACAACAGTGGTAAGCAAACATTTTTGCAAATTTGTTTCAACAAACCTTGAGTCAGATTCATGATACTCTTGGTGGAGATGCGCCTTTAAAGAGGCACCCGTCTCAAAGGGTTAGCTACTCAATCAGAATCAGAATCAAGCTGGTTGTTGTGATTTGGTAGTGAAGGTATACAAAGTTGAACATGGCATTAATTCTGGATTTGCACACATAGTATATGCCTCATGCTTTCATTGCATTTCCTTATCTGTATGGATTGCTTTTGCATACAATGCAGTACCAATTTCAGAGATTGAAATTTTATGCTTGGCATTTGTGGCTTTTGTCCATCCGTATCCGAGTTATTTAGCACGATTCTTGATTAATGCGTCTTTTATCTGCACATTCCATGCAGTATCTGGGATAAAGGTCATTCGTGCAGGCCTGCAGGTTACACAGTAATGCAATTGAGATGCACCCAGCCAGACTGTTCCTAAGCCAACCTCTCTTTGGTTTCTAACCGTATCATAGCATTGAAAGTGACAGGGTAATCTCTGTTTTTCGTATAACTCATCCATTTTATTAATGGGGGAATTTAATTAGATCGTCATTGCTTTTAACTAGATCCTTTTATTTTGTTGTTTCCCTCGTTCAGCTCTCCTGTCGCGTTGTATTTTATGGTCGGATCAAACGATTGTTGCTGCACGGAAGTTGTGAGGATGGCAGTCTGGCGTTTGCCATAAATTCAGACTAGGCCCTTCAGGTTAGCTCATAATTCTAAGCCTGACGTTTCCTGCAATACCCAGGACGGCTTACAACAACGCTTCAGGGATTTTTTGTTCGACTTATTTCGCTATGGATGTCCCTTTGCTCTATGACGTGCCTAGCAACAGAGAATGCACGGAGGAATTTCTGCCACTGCTGACTGGAGAGCCAGAGTTTGCAAAATTTAAGAACAGTGATTCAAGTATGCATAACATGAGCTAGTGCTCTGCCCCTAAGCGCTTCAAAAGAAATTGATGATGACTTTTTGCAGAATCTTCACAGAATTGGATTGGCGTAGTCTGGAAACAGTCTCTTGAAATATTGCGGTGTACTTGCATTACATAGTTTTGCTTCAGTACTATGTATAAATTATGCTTAAAAACATTTTAAATGTTTAGTATGCCATTATAGAAAGTCTAGGGCATTCTGGGAGCCATGCATTCACGTTATCTTCAGAAACTTTGTATGTCCACCTTTCTGAAATGGTTGATGCATATTTGAAACTCGCTTCTCAGTTAAAAGGACATGTAGGTTCGATTTGCGCATGCGCGACGTTTTTAAGAGCTGATGATTCTGGTTTGATTAGGTAGAAAACAAGCTCCTTTCATTACAAATTCGCTTCACAAATTGCTTTAGCTATTGAATATGCCTGAGGATAAATAAACTACTTTAATGATAGCTTAATTTGGGCAGACTATACCATTCAGCGGTTTCTAGTAAACAAATTAATAGAAAATTGATAGAAAAGGGTGTTTACGTTGTTATCTCGCCAATCTTGTAAAGGGCATTGATGAAATTAATGTACTGTAGTTGGAAAATGTAATGAAGGATAGAAATGGAAAACTCTTCATTCGACGATAATTGAATAAATTATATATATATATATATATATATATATATATGCAGTTGCGATTTAATCGCTGTATAATGAAAATTGGAATAGGAAAATAATTAGTTTTGGATTTGCATATGTGCAAAATTAAACTTATTTTCTCTGAAATCTTTTTTCAGAGAAGAAACAAAAGAGTTGATGCTATTTTGAGAGGTGTACGCAAATTTATACAAACGTTAGGACAATTTTAAGAAAGTTATTAATGTTTTAGCTAAGCTTGAGATAAGTTTACGATAAAATTAGGGATTGCTATTGTAAGAAAACGAGGATGTTTTTCCAAAATTATGAAAACTGATGACAGAATTCCAGCATGATAAAATGTGTACATTCAATAAATTCTAGGAAAACTTGATTAATTGAGATAATATTGCGTTTTGCGATCATTGACGTTCTTGGAAAACGTCGAAAACATATATTTGCAATTCAGGGAAATTTGACTGCATTTGATGGTAATGCATCCGGACTTGTACTTATTTTGAAAATCAACCTCAATCACTGGAAAATAAAGTTGGGGCCTAGTTCTGAAACGCCCAAAATCGGTGCGACTTTAAATAAGCTGGACTTAATTGCATGTTTTGCTTTTGCATTTTTAAGTTATGCCATTTTTCAGTCAATCTGTATAGGCTTTTGAATGCTTTTGATGTTGCTTTGCAAAGTTATTTCCTATGGCGTCAGTCAATGACTGCCTCCATTCAGATGCATGTGAAAAATGTATAGAAAGCTATGATCTTTCGATATTTAAATGGATTTTATCATTCTTTTTTGTTTACAACTAGGTGAACAGGGAAGGGATACATGCAATGGGGACAATTTAATCACGCTCTGGTACTCTATTATAGTGCATCAAACAAGAAAATAGCCTGTAGCTACTGGTCATTTCCATTGATTCAATTTGTAGTAAACTTTTGCGACCAACGCACATTTTTGTCCTTGCTTACAAAGGCCGAATGAACTACAAATTGAACATCAAAGCTTTTTATTACGAACGACGAAAGTATTTTGTCGTCCATCATAGCCCAGCTGTCATTGGGGAAATTCAAAAAGGACGTCCTCAAGATGGTGTAAGAGTGTCTGCTACCATGTGGACAGGGAGGGAAGGGGAAGTCATTATGCACGTGCACTAATGATGGTATTTTTCAGTTTTTGGTTTTTCTGTGTAATTAAGTTTCAAGGATAGGTGAATGGGGAAAGGGACAGCAGAAGAAATGTGTCCCCTGTCCCAAATGTGCTTTAATTTGTAAAACCTCGGGAAAGTCGTTTATTATGCCTAAATTTGTGTAAAACACCAATTCTATGCTAGAATTTCCCGTCGATGTCAGGAAATTTCCGATAATCGGAAAAATCTGGAAAAATGTCGCGGAATTGGCAGCGAGACGGGTGTTTGAACATTTATAGGATAGGTCTTTGTATGTTCCAACAAATTTTCTCGACACCCTACTTTAAAAAAAAAAATTAAGAACGTGGGGGGAGGGGGTTATGGGAAAAAGTGAGCACTGATTGTATAGGGAGTGGGGGAAACGGGGTGAAGTACATTTTTGAATGAATTTCATGGACGTTTTTTTATGAATGGCCCTATATTAATCTGACAGTTGAATATTTTTTATCAATTTCTGGATGTAAACATGTTCAGTGACACATTTCTAAAACTGCCTGTCAGGAATTTGCATCTACTTGACATTTGGCACGGTATTTGCATAATTTCTCCTCTGTTGGAAGTAAAAATGTCTTGATAACTTACCGTTTCATCTAAGCACATTTACGTGCTTTTTGAAGCATGCATCTTACAAAAAAAACGAAAGAGAAAAAAAATAAAAAGTTGTGCTTTGAACCTGGTTTGCTTAAATTTGTGTATATAAAATGCGCTGAAATCGAAGAAATGCTCTTTTTTGTGTAAAGATAATTTTCGGGCTTGGGTTCTTTTCTTATGCTGTTTCCAGAAATTCAATTATGTGGAAAAGTGGAAATCAGATGTATGTTGCTTATTATGTTATACTTTTTAATTTTGTGTTTCTGTAAGTCTTTGCTTTAGTAGAAATACGAGGGGCGGTCAAAATGTTGTGCATATTCGTTTATTATTCTAAAACCAGATGTTGTACAAAAAAACTGAAATAGCCATTTTAAAGAGCACGAAATATTGTTTTGTCACTATATGAAACCACAATTCATGCAGAATTTAATTCAAACAAACTATCAAAAGCAAAATGGCGCCTCACTTAAAAGCGTTCACGCGAGAGGAACAACGAAGTTTTATGTGTTTTTCAGTGTTAAAAACATGAAACCGAGTGAAATTTATAGTCAAATGTTAGGAGTTTATGGTGACAAATGTGTTTCACAAAGTATGGTACAAAGGTGGTACATTTGGAAATAAGCGAAATTGTGCTATGCGTGCCATTCTGCTCATGCCACAGCACACAAGATCAACATGTTTGGGTGGGAAACATTGAAACATCCGCCATACAGCCGCAACCTTTCACCAAGCAGCTTCCATCTCTTTGGCCCACTAAAGGAACACTTGAGTGGTCAAAAATTCCAAATAGACAATGATGTGAAACTTGCAGTTTGGCTATACACGTATATGCATAGCCAACATAACGCATTTTACGAGAGGGGTATACAGTGACTCAAAATATTGTTCACATAGTTTGCCAATTCATTTCAATGTGTAATAAATACCCCTTAATAATCAAAATGTTTGAAATGCTTTCATGGGTGACATTCCTAGGAGGTCAAGGTTTATTTTTATGCAAATGTGGCTGTAATTTACTTCACATAAATACCCAGAATTGAAAAATTTGTGCAACAGTGCATGTGAACAGTTTTTTTGCTGCAGAAACCATCCTTGATTATAG
>JAQGAE010000648.1:0-32043 GCA_034696685.1 Julus scandinavius | reverse complement strand
AACATGTTTTGTGGAGCGTCCACACTGTAAGTTTCAAAAACATGTTTTCGAAAACTCTGCTTTTGCTTTTGCTTTTGGTGCGGTGAAGTCGTACCTTTATATACGTATGGACGTACAGTGCATATACAGTGCGTATATGGGACACTTACTTCGAAGGGCCCTCCATTTTGCTCTCTTTTTCCTTTTTTCTATTTTCATTATCTTTATGATCATCCTTATTCTTCTTGCCCATACATTGCGCAAACATTTTGCGTAATATAGCCTACTGGAAATTTTGTGCCAAATAAAATACTTTGGCTTTATAAATCGAAATTTTTTATTTTGAAATAAAGAATTTCTGCTCGTGAGACTGAGCACGAGAGCACGTTGCTTACAGGAACGGTTTGGAATGAGGCATGCTGATTTAGCTATTGCATTATATCATAATAAAATGAAATATCAACCATCAATGGCAATTATCTATAACCTTTTTCAGCTCACGGCACACTAAACTAGGGCTAATATTAACGCGGCACACCGGTTGAAAAACACTGAAATGCGAGGTACCAAACTGTTAGCACAACCAAACTTTATTCCAGCTAATTAAAAGGGTATTTTTGTTGCCATATCAAAATACCCTTAAGAATAATCCAGCCCTAATGTCACACCATCTGACCGTATTCCCACACACCTGCATTTGTGAAATAAAATTCGATAATACGACACGAAGAAAAAATTTCTGTCAATATTTTATGAATAAGTAATTTTGGCATGTTTTGTCAGAGGTTTGTATGTGTTGTTTACGTTCTACCTTTCGTTAAATAATAAAATGCTAGTTTCAAGATTTCTGCCAATCCTGTGTCTTGGCTCATTTTTTTTTTAAATTTTACTTGTAAGTGCTGTCATGTTTTTTGAAACCCGCCTGCGTTATATTCTGTTTTTCCACTTTTATTTGAATTGACATCCTCAGAATTCAATGACGTTTTTTCCTTAATTATTTACGTGATGTAATAGGTCATAAATAACAAATGCAGCTGTTTTTTCTCTCACAGATTATACTCCTTAATATTCTATCTTAGGGCTTTTTTTTTGAAGAAAAAGATTTTCTAAAGTTTCATAAACCCTTTTGAATGTCATGTCATAGCAACATTTGCGTGACTAGTCTATGTTTAAGTATTATGCTCCGGTATTCCATATTTTTAGATTTTTTCAAGCATGAAAGAACATTTTCTTATTCAATTCAATTTTTTATTCTTATTTAATTTTTTACAAAATTGTTACATTCAATTCTATTTCCTTCGTGTACTGCATTATAAACTGTACATTAAACTCCGGTTAATTAAGACACATTTAAGATATCAACAAAACATTAAACTAAATTTTCTTCTGTGAACTTTATTTTGTATTTCAACTCTTTGAAATGGGTTGTTACAAAATGGATTTTGATAATAAATCAGTGATGCTATAAACAAGTCATTAATGTTTTCTAAGATTTCCTTGAATTGCTTAAGACACTTCTTTTTGTTTAAAAAAATCGTATAAAACAAACTGCTTTGTGATTGGCCAAAACAATATGCTAGTTCAAGTTTTATTATGCTACGTTAACGTTTGAGGGCAATATTACAAATTTAATGTTTCATTTTGAAGTCTATAGCCTCGAATACCTCGATGTTTGTTTCAATTATTTACATGATGGTAGCTATGGGTTATCGGACAAATAGCTATTGTTTCAGATGAATTTGTATACTATATACTGTTGGTCTTCTTTTTTTCTTTTTTTTTTTTTTTTTTTTTTTTTTTTTGGCATTATTATCTTGCTGCTGGGAAAGCATCGCATTTTGTTCCTTTTCCGATAATTAATATTTTATGATGTTTTTTCCGGTTTTTGGCGTTAGTACTGTGTCACGTTTCCACTTGTTATATTGTTGGCAGGAAAGATTGTTTTATTTGTTTTAGTGGACATTTTATTGGTCATTTTGCGTATACTTAGTGGTCGTGAAAATGACTTAGGTTGCCTCGGTCACATTCGGCGAAGACATTTCACTCCTTAATTCCCACCTTTTCTGATTGGTTTTCACGTCTTTTCCTGCATCTGGTCTTATGTCTTATTCTTCTTGTTGTTGTTTTCGTCTATCTGCTTCAGCTTTACTGTAATTGAATCGGACAAAGACTTGTTCGTAGCGATGAAAATGGCCAGGTATCGGCTTACAGTATAGTAGCCATTGCGACAAAACGTCGACGTTAATCATGTGGCTCGACATAGGCCTTAAATCTTCTTAGTGGAGCAAAAGCTTTGAAAATTTAAGAGTGGAAATATAAAGTTAAGCCGCTGCTACTGTCTTTGAAAATAATACAAGAGGTCATGCGAATGCCAGATGCACACAAGCTTTTGCTCATGCTAATGAAGCTTTGAAATTTAAGATTAAAAATATAATGCAAAAGCATCTGCCATTGTCAGTGAAAACAATAAAATTGGTCAGCCGAATACCAGCTGTTTATAAGCTTTTGCCCATGTTAATGGAATATATGAGCTTTTGAATTTAATTTGGGCATCAGAAAATCAGTTGCTTATCTAATTGAAACGTGATGTTAAGCTCCGACTACTGTTAATGAAAATACGTCTACACTGTGAGTCATTATTAAGTAGAACCCAATAAAATAATCACAACTTCGTGAAATATTCTTCGATTTAAATGAAGTTTGGCACTTACATAGAACAATAGTGTAGGAACAAAAATGAATTATAAAATGTGCTCAAAATGTTCTCTGGTGGCCTTGTAAGCCCGTAATCTAACGCGCCATTATATGACTGACGAATCGATTACACGCTGGTTGAGTTCAATCCAAGTTTTCTTACTTCGTAGTTTCAAGTCTTCGATTTGTGAACCTTTTCCTGGAGAACTCCACAAATTCTGTATTCCACCGGACTGTTTGGTGGCCAGTGGTTGGGTTCGATGAACTGTGGCGTTTCACGTTGCAGCAGTTCAACTGTTTCTCGAGCACGGTGAGCAGGCTTGAAAAATACAAAAATCCGAGATTTGTCGCATGTCCGGAAAAAAGTTGTTTCTCCTATGTAATTAAGTGCCAAATTTAATTAAGTCAAAGCATTTTTCACGAAGTTGTGATTTTTGTATTGGATTCTACGTTTTTATGACTCACTGTGTAGTTATGTTTTTGGAGCAAGAACTTACTTAGACTTTTTGTACGTTTGCTTCATAATACAGTAGACATACGATGCTAAAACTGTTGCTGTAGCGATATGTCCAATTATAGGTATTAAATGAGTGTTCGAAAAATAAACACGTTTTCAAAGCTAATTTATCATGCTCATTGGGTAGCATTTATCAACAGCACAATAAGACTGCCCACTTTTGGGAGGTGTTCACGAACGGAGGTTTGCCTGATTTTTCCATTATTCTTGCTCGATTTAAAGTGTTTTTTCTCGTATTGTTAAGGTGATCTATTTTCAACTCAACTTTTTTTTTCAATGAAAAAACCTCAGTCATTATTAGCATTTCTTTTCCTCTAAATGCTACTTCAATGACACATGCGGCACAATGGGTTAAACATCAACAAAAATAGAAAGATCAAGTGAAACAAGCCGTCAAACGGAATTTAAATTAAATTTGGGAGAAAAAAATATACATGTGTGGCAGAAATGCACTAGCAACATGTATATTTTATATGCACCTTTACTGGTATTGGAAGGGAAAGCGCATAAAATATGAATATACAATACAGTAAAAAACATCAGAAAAAACGGAAATGAAAATGTTGGATTCATTTTCAAAACTATATATCCTAATATTTATAGAAGCATGTTTGTTAGTAGAAAGTGAAAACTTTTGCTCGGAAAACAATATTCTACTTTCAGCCCGAAACTAAATTTCAGTAAAAATGTTATTTTGTAAAATACAAGTATGTCGAAACGTAGTTTGGAAAACATGTCATAATGTATTTTGAAAAAAAGTTTCAATGTATTTGAAAAAGACATGTATGTTATAGCGGAATTTGGGAAAATTAGTTCTAATGTATTTTTAAAAATGTTATAATGTGTTGAAAACTTGGTTGCAAAATGTTTAAAATGTAATCTTTAATTTTATACGAATTGATAAGTAACCTATACATTAAAAAGTAAAGCATTTCAAATTATTTATTCGGAAAGAAATGTTTGGTTTAGTAAAAGCGGAATGTCCATTTAAACTGATCTTTAGATTGAAATAAATCTGTTTCATTAATACTGTATTAGCTTTTGAAAAAATCTAAAACGCCTTTTTTACGAAAATGCGATGTTCATTAAATGAATAAATATTTCACTATCACATGCAGAATTCAAAATTTTAAACATTTTATTTACGGTTTGAATTATTGTAAATGTGAATATAAAATATTATTACGCTCAAGTTATTGTTTAGTTGGCTTTGATTTTAAGTCTTAAATATGCATAACTTTTATATATAAAAGTACAACTTTATGCTTAAAGTGAAACATTCTTCCCATATACAGTGGATTGTTTAATAAATGTTTAGTACCAGTTTTTTCTAATTGAAACGAAATATACAACTTGTGCTTAGATAACGATTTTATAAAACATGCTTAATTTAGATGCACGAGTTTGTATAATTTGCTTTTACATTGTTTTATTCTTTTGTCATTTAGTGATTCACTTTAGAATGAAACTTTACTTCATGGTTTTCTATTGTTCTTCGTACTCATTTACATATAATTAATTTCCTTTAGTTTAAATTTTATTGTTTTTATAATTAATTCGAGCATTTGCACTTCTGTGAATCAGCAGCTTTTCTATAAGATAATTAAAGTTGGAAATTTTATTGCAAAGCGAATAATGGTGTATTGGTGTTAGAATATATTCGGCAAAAACATCAGAACAAAACTATATTTTGTTCAAGAAGTTGACATTTTGTTTAGAAATCAAGTGTAATTCTATTTAGGATTTCTTACTAGTTTTCGTACTTTATGCTAAAGAAACTTTAAAATGTTGCAGTATTATTGTAATTTTATTACACTTTAAAAAACATTTAAAAATATACAGTTTAACAATGTATATGTACAACAAACAACCTTTTTTTTAGAAATGCTCATGCTGTCATTAAAGAAACAATAATATTTATGTTTACTAAAAAGAAAACCTTAAATGAAACATTGCAAATAATTTTTTTCCATATCATTTTAACACTATTTAATGTGACTAAGAAAAATGGCAACATACGAAATTCCACATTTAATCGAATGATATATGAAATCTTTTTTTTGTATTTCTGTATATAAAGATCATATTGATTGAGCCTGTTTTTGTATTGTGTTATTTTCCCATTTTTTCTCTATATATAAATCACCTTTTGTTGAAAACTCAACGGGTTTCAATGACTGAATTTTCCTGAAATCTACTCTATTTTCTATTTAGGAAAAGACGATTTCTTTCAGATTTCTCGGTCATGCATCTTTCCTATTTAGACGTTGCTTTGTTAGATTTCTTGCACAATCAGGATGCTTTCGCCATCTTAGTCTAGCTCCATCTCTAACCTCATTGATTTATAAAATTTCAAACTTTCTGCAGCTGTTTCTGAAATACTTTCCCGGATGCGAAAAAAAACAACCGATAACTGTATAGATAAGAAATATGTAATTTCGAGTAATCTTGTTATTCAAAATCTTGGAAAATGCATGTGTGAAAATTCTTATCTTCATACATGCTTAGCAGTCTACATTTATTTTTAAGAAATTTCTGCTGAATTGAAATATATTTTATATAATTAGAAATATTCATAAGATCCTATTTTTACTCCATAGCCTTATATTCACAGTATAGGGAACACGTACTGTATATGAAATAATTTTGATTAAAATAAGTTATTCTAAGCCTTGAAACAAAAATTCATATCAATACTTTTTAGATTTAAAAAACAAAAAGAGAAAACTCAGCTTAAAATTTTAGGTAATGTTATTACAAAAATTATTGTGTGATGACAAAATTTGAAAAGTATCTGTTGATATGTGCTAAAAAACAAAACATGAATATCTTTCATTTTTTAGTACACATTTTTCAAGGTGAAAATGTTGTAAAAACGCCACCGGTTTCGTACTTTAGAAGTTTTCCTGCCTTTTTTGTGATAGAAAACACCTGAAATAAATGCATAAAGATACACTTACTCGTGTACGTTTTCGAAAATATGCATGAAATTCACCGTGTTTTTAGTAATGGGTTCAATTCCCGCAGAAAACCAACGAACAACAAACTGTTCACTTCTGAATACAAAATGTATTTTCCCAGCCTTGTTTTCTTCGCCACTTTTTTACAAATTGTTTCATTCACCATCCAGTTCACGTAAAGTTGAGGTAAAAAAAAATGCAATGCAAAATTTCGTAAGGAATTGATTTGCTTTCGTTTTTTATATTTTTGTTAGGGGAGGAGGGAGCGATCTGTTAAAAATTTAATCAACTTGAAAATCCTTGTGTTGCTCGCACCATATGGAGATCGGTGTTAGATTTAGGACGTGATATAACAGAAGCAGTTTTTATATTTTCGTGGATTTTTTCTCCTCTAAACATAGCAACACTTTGATTTTGCACAGAGCCCTAACTTATTCTAGGAAAAATTCAAGAAAACTGGAGACGAATCATACGGGCTGGACAGAATGGAAAATATATGCGAAAGAAAGGAAATACAAATAAGAAATGAAAGATTTTACAAAAGTAAACATTACGGTTGCACCATATGCTTTCTACAGAAATTCAAATTCAATATTTCCCAGGACCTTTGTGCTTATTTTATCAAAAAAATAACACCCAGCTTTTCTTCCTACGACTTTGTTATTTTACGAAACTTGGAATAAGTTTATATAAGTTTTGGATTATGCATTATCATTCTATAGTGGAAACATTATCTAAGACACATACATTATTATGCATTATTAAGCTTAGGTTTATTAACCTAAGCTTTATTTGCGCAATTCTACGCAAAAGCATTTCAAACAGAACATTGGTACATTAAAACATTTATTCGAATAATTCCACGTTGGATGGTTATTTAATAAAATGAGAAAAATGTTAAATAATTGAATAAATTTAATTTTTCACTTATTTTATTTCCATAATTTAACATTTTAGCAAATCGTATGTTAATATCGAATAATTTTATGCAACAAGTGGTGCTCAATTTTCACTAAAATTCACATATTTTCTAGAATTTTGTTGAATAACATCTTCAGTATTTACACTATAAATAACTTAATATAGTCACTTCTGGTTAGACTTCCCATGTTGAATTCCTCAGTTATCCTGTTACATTTTTAAAATTTTATTTTTAAAGTACGATTGTAACATTTTATTATATCTGTAAACAGTACTTTTAATTCCGTGTTGGACAAGTCAACTTTAATTCAATTTCGTAAGTGTTTGCATATACATCAAATAGTAATACCACCAACTTTCAACATTACATTTTTTCAAGCCAAGATTTATTCAATTTACATTTATTTCTGTCTCGATAAGAAAAATCTAAGCAAATTGCTGACTTTTTCTTTTTGCTTTTTTGAATCTCGACAACTTTTTACCCTTCAAATATTTAAATCCTTCGGATGCAACGCGTTTTAAGTCCTTATGTCGTATCTGAAATTCTTCGCATACTATATTAGCTTCAAAAACCGAAAAGATTTTGTGGCGAGACGGGTAAAAGGGGGTTTCCCCGCCATTTCTCAAAATCCAAAGAAAGGATTTACCAAAAAAATCGATAGTTTTCACACCAAAAGACAACCTCAACGCGTCTACTGTTGATGATATTGCGTTACAGCCTTGTGTGAAAAAGCTGTCCTGTCTTGAAGCTGCCTTTTTATCCTTTTTTTGCTCCATCAACCCCAACCAACACCCCTTACAGACATTGCACACATGTACGGATCCCATTCTTAATTTCTCTCCTCCATCCATTTCCCCCCAAAAAGGTCCTTTGTTTTTGTCTTTGTCTTTTTCTTAAGGGTCTAACTCTGTATCACTGCATTGCCTGTCCTAAGTGGATTTTGTTTATGATGAATCGTCAACTGACTGAACTCGATAAGAAAAACTAGCTTATCGATTGTTTTTCAACTGAAATAGCAGCCATGGAGAGGAGTTGTCTGAAAATAGTGTATATAGGGTGGCCAAAATGGCAATCTTTTGATCAAATCGTGTAATAAATTGTTGAATAAGATGTCAATTATGTGTATTTGATATCAGAGTTACTGGATTTTTGGTATTTGACTATTGCATGACGTTAAGGTTTTACTAACAATTTTCATGAAAATAACATCAAGTTTGGAAGTTTTTTTTCAAAACAAAACTGATTTATGGCTTGAACAATTCAATTTAATTTCTTCTCCAGTGATATCAGAGGTCATGGATTATCGATATTATAAGATGTGTATGAGATACTGAAATGATACTTATAAGGAATGTTCCTGTTTTTGTCTGTTATGACTAGTATACCGATTTCCTCTCGAGATTTTTATACAGTCTACATACAAGTAAATATGAGGTAGTGATATGAATTTTTGATATCATCTCTTCATAAATATACTATCTGAAAAATATTTTTGTCAGGCCAAACAACATATTTCGTTGTGTTCTGTGTTTTTCACTGTTAAAGTTTAATGATTTCTTGTGCATTGGCATAATGTTTCATATTTTATGAACACCATCCGGTATTGTTTTTTAATAGTATGAAGTATGATTGTCAATCTCCAAAACATAATGTCAACGACGCATAAAACACGCATTTTACAATATATCATTTCTGGCAGAAGCTTGTTATAATGATTGTAATTGTAACAATTGTTTGTACTTAATGTTATAGTTGACAAATACATTCAGCTCTCGTCTACCACATATTCTATTACATGTTACTTGCCATAGCATATGGTGAATTCACTTGCAGGTTAAACAGGGCAAAAATTGTCTATTCAAAAGCTGACAGAAAAACACCTGTGTTCGCTGTCTGGAACGCCTAAAATGGGTTTACCCATTAATGAATCGACAACCACTTTAAGAACTACATGAGAAAACCTTCGATCGATTGCTTGTTTTTTTTTTACCGAAATACAAAGAAAAAACGTTAGAAAAGAGAAAAGTATAATGAAAACTCCATGGTTGATTTTTGGTCTCAACTGTTCCCCACCATGTTTTTGTTATTTCTGATACTGAAAAGAAGGAGTTTATTTCATTTATTATTTATCTGGCATTATATATATTTGATACATTGTTCGTTTGGGAGTGAAAGGGAGGTAAATATTGTTGGGCTTTTGAATGAGGGGGTGGAGGGGGGGGATCATTCTTTGCTACAATTTTGTTTCATTGGTCCATTGGGAACCGTTAAGATGGCCGTCCGAAATAGGATTGTTCGCCATCTGAAAACAAAAGCTCCATCTTGGTTGAGATAAAAGCTAAATTGCATCGAAATACACTCGAATATCTTTACAGATGAGATTTTGCTGCTTAAAAATCCCATTAGTAATACTCGTACTCTCATCCCCTTGTTTACGAATAATAATAAATAAATCAGGTTTTGGGATATAGCATTTCTGAATCAGATTAATTTCATAGCAAATCATCTAAATCTTTAAAATGAGATATCTTTTTTTGGGCATATTTATCTCATGTCGTATATCTACATTTTTAGGTTACTTAATATTTTATTTTCAAACAGAACGCTATTATGTTCGATGTTTTTATTTTTAATTTTTTTAGCATTGAATTTAAAGTACGTAATACTTAGGAAAATTTCTCTTAATTTAAATTTCATTTTAAAGGTAGAAATTAATATTTTTCGAAAAAATATTTTGGAAGTTGATCTCGCCTATGTTAACACGTTTATATCATTTCATAATTTTAACGGATCTTAAACTTAATTTTGGCCTTATTCAGATCATGTACAAGTTTCAATAATCGTGATTGTAATATAAAATGCATTTCGCACGATTATTTGCATGTTCGTAACGTTATTTAAACGTTAAAGGTGATGGAATTTCCCCCTATTAACCTGAAATACTCTTCTGCGTTCTCCATCCTGATGAGTTGTAGTCTTGAATACAAATGCTTTCATTCACCGCATGATCACGTGTAAAATTCATTAAAATATTGTAATTGGAATTGCCATATTAACACATTTTTCAAATTTTCATACGTGTCTGACGTTAGAGAACATATTTCATAAGTCAAGTATGCGTTTGTTTTCATAATATTGCTTGGAAATACTGGATCTAAACTACTGTAGTTTGAAATATTGTGCATTCCGTATAATGGGGTCAATGTACACTATGACTGGATTAAAATGTACTTTAACATAGATAGAATTCCAAATGCATACTTTATATCTATATAATACAACTTTTGAATTAGTTCAAAGTGTAACAAAAATAGCGATCGATTTCAATGAAATTGCCTGAATTTAGACAAAATTTTAATTATCACAAATATGGTAGTCACTTTATTACTGAACAAGTTGTGATTAAATTTCTTTCTCGCAACAATTTTTCGCATCAATTTTTATCCTAATTTTAATAAATCTTAGCCGTTTGATGCAGGATATTACAGTTTTAATAGGGATGAAAAGGAACAAATTAAAATGTTACAAAAATAATCTATGATTTAAAAATGGGCAAAATGAGTTGAAATTTAGTATTAAATTTTCTCGTTTTAATACAAAATAGATTAGAAAATTCTTTAACCTAATAATGATATTCAGGAAAAAAATTAGTTTGCACAAAAGACCGTATAGATGTAATGCTTGTATTATAAACGTTTCATATTTCTTTTTTTACCATAACAAGTATAGTGTTTATGAATCATAACTTCATTTTGGTAGGTTCTCTGCTTGGTGTCTTTTCATGGTGGTTTTTGTTTTTCATTCAGTCAAATTGTGCGAAGCCATTGTGTTTCCATTTATTGGAAACCCCATACAGTTTCCTCAATTGGATTTTGGAGTGCTTTATTTCTTCACTAGTTTTTTTTCTATCTATCAATCCATCATTATGCAATATTACATTAGGAGATGAATTTTTCGTGCTAGCATGTGATGAAAAAAAAATACTTCAACCTTATGTTGAAAATGGGCGCATTTGGGGGGATTTCGTCCATTGCCTTTATATTATTGCGTTTTCTTTTTCTGTATTTTCCTCCTCCTCCTAATTCATCGGTTGTCCATTTTTGGATACTTATACGCAGGGAGCAATGACATATTTCATTAAGTGCTTTCTCATGACAGCCATATTAATCAATGAAATAGGGATTGCTTGACGTTTTCTCCGACAGGGGCACTGATGGAAATAGCAATGAAACAAACAACTTATGTTTAGGCTTAATGATAAACGCCAAAATCACTTTCACACCATCGTAATAGAAATTGTACATCTCCTTGAGTTTTAAAACAAAGAGTTTGTTATGGAATTCTTTGTATAATATTGAATACTGGCATGATGTAGTTTGTGAGGGTGTTCAGCTCCGGAGCGCGACTGGTACGCGAATAACGAAGTCGATGAGAGAATAAAACGTATTAAAGAACTTTACTTAAAACATATTTGCAACGTTGACAACTGCCTGCTAACTTGCAGGACTTCAAAGGTACATAAAATATCACATACAAAGTAAAACGAGCTGACCGGCCTGGTCGAGCTCCAAAAACCGAACTACCTTTTCTGACCCAGGTCCCTCATTATATATACTTTCCACCCACCTGGTGGTGACCTGGGCAGTTGGAATGTGGTTCCTTCTAGAACCTTCTATTACGCAATTTCATCACGCCACAAGCACTTTCCCGCCAACCAGCGTATACTGCCCACATTCATACATACGTGGACCTTGTATTGAGGGTCGGATTATCACAAGTTGAATTATATTTGTGTCTTTGTATATGTTTTAGGTAGGAAACAGCGGTGTCCTTACTGTTATAAAAAGTTTTGGCAGATATTATTTATATATTCATACTTAAATGTATATTTTTGTTAGTGAAAAAATCAGATGGTAAAACACGTATTTCAACATCAAATTGTCGATATTTTAAGAGAAAATTCAAATAATTTACATATTTTATTAACATGGTCTCTAGTATTGCATCTCCTAATGCATATTAATGGTTAATACATGTATATTTGAACATGATATATAAGTTATAATGACGTTGCAGGTTTTTGAAAAGATTTTTTAAACATTCTGTTTGATCGTCAAGGCATCAGTCTAATGTTTATAATGATATGATGAGCAGAAATGTTATACCAATTTAAGTTGTTCAATGATAAGAGAAGTTGGTGAAAGTAGGTTATTCCCACTAAGCTACGCTGTTTTATGAAATGAAATGTTTTTGGTGTCTATAATACATTAAAAAATGATCCACTTTAATAATGTTTAAAAATAAAAGTAAAAAGAATTTTTTTCTGGTTAGTTCTGTATTTTAGCCTAGGGATAATCCATTAACTCACAAGAGATGTAGGTCTTAATTTAGGTTTTCTATGTTAAATAACGATTTTACTGCATATACAACTCAATACTCAGTGTTTCATAAACATCATGTTTTCCCCATCTGTTTATTTAGTAGACAATGCCAGAAGCAACACCAAGCTGTAGGAAATGTTTATCCTGAATAATGTGCGCTTGTTGCAAGACAAATCGATGATTAATGCAAAATGTTGTTTGTTTAATTTTTTTACACCAATGCTAAAATTAATGCAAGCATAAAGCGAAAAATTGCCATAGAATCCAGGATGATTTCTGGTTGATGAATTTATAACATTTCACACAGAATATAACTACAAACTTTGATGATTAATGCAATAGCGTCATACTTGTTGATTAAATGTGTTTAGCTGTTCTTAAATGGCAAGTTGGTGCTATTCTGGGATTTGTGTGTTGTTTACATGAAATTGCTGAATATGATATGCTTCTAATGTTCAAATAGTCATACTTATTCTTCTTTTGATGTAGCATCTATGACAAACAACTTCGCTTTGCGTAATAAGGCCGATATTTTGGTTGAGAATTTACTCAAAGGAAGTTTTCTAATAAAACGATCAATGAATTTTAATTTCCACAAATTGAACAACATGAAATAATTCCTTATTTCATAAAAGTCGTTCTCTCGATTATTCACTTTTGCATTTGTATCGAGTCCTCGTCTTCGCCCTAGGGGAATCTTTAAGTGGCTTTTTTCTGCAATTTGTCTAGTTTTATTCTGAAAGGAACAAAAGATTGCCTATTTATTACTTGTTCCAGGTACTTAAGACGTATTGCGCTCTAATACATTCTGGACTAGGACTACATGTGGATGGATTATGCTCTAAGGGGCTTTTAGCAAGGAGAAGGGAGGACGAATCTCTATCGATTTACTCCTCCTCAATGCATTTTGGTTGGATGCAAATTTTGAATGGGGCCTTTGTGAGTAATGCTCCTGTCATTAGTGCAACAAGTAGACTGGAAAAACAGAGGCGTCCCCTGTTGTTCGGCAATCTCTCAGAGCATAATTGCTATGGGGTACTGTTATATAACAGGGGGGAAAGGCCCCTAACGATGGGCAATCACGTCAGGCGACTGAATGTTGAAGGCAATGCCAATGCAATTTGAAAAACCCTTTAGGGCTGCTCCAATGACCGGAACTTGCTTTTTAAAGAAAAGATTGGATCTCTCGAGACAAAATCAAGAAGTCATTATGATGGTAAATTTGAGTAATGCCTACTTTGATCTGATTTAGTGAAAATGTAGAGCATTCTATTAAGCCCTATACCTAAGACTTGATCTAAGTTTGGTTTCCTGAAAATACAAGGGTATATTTCCAATGAAGCTATTACTGGACTGGATAAAAACCAACATACAGGGTGTGTAACAAATTTAACAAATGCACATTTCTATAGTAGTATTGTGTTGGACATCCTTTGTCATTGACTATTACCTCTTATTCTATTTAGATGTTGTGAAGGATAGTAGCTCCTGTCTCTGTCTTTAAAAACAGTTTATCGTTGCTCTTGAAGAGCATTAATATAAAACTGTAAAAAGGGCTTTCTGTTTTATTGTTGATTTATCTATACTGAATTTTGTACCCAACTCGGGTAACTCAACAAAGTGGCTCAACTCCATTTTTATATAGAATTTTATACCTGCAAAATACTTTTGCATTCGTATGTAGATCCAGAGCATCTTGAAGTCACTATGGATCATCCTGTAATTGATAAATGCAGAATGACACTCTGATTTATTATGCAGTTCTTTATTTTAAAGTAGGACACGTAATGTAATCTCTAGAAAATAGCAGCTGCTCCTGGCTATTACAATAGAGTGGAGTAATGATGTCCAGCAGGTAAGCCATTTTCAAAAACTGCCAAGAAAAACCCTGCCCCGGGTGTTTGGTCACTGCGAAAAACATTGAAATGCAAAAGAAAAAGAACCTTTGTAGGAAACGTGGTTCCCTTGTGGTTGGCAAAGGCGTAAATCACCAAAGTCCAGCAGAAAAAGCCACTTAAAAACTTCTGCCCCTGGCATTAGGAAATTCAGCAATGCATAGAAGTCTAACAGGATAAACCACATTCTGTTGGCTCTCTTTCTCTCGCGGTTGGAAAAATCGATTATAAAAACGCTTAGCATGCGTGTAAACACGCCTGTCAAAAATAAGCTTCGTGTTTACCCTCCTTATTTGTCAAACTTGTCCATTTGCTAGCTCCTTAGTGTGATATCTTGTCCATACTTTGGTTGGACGAACCATTTTGAGTCATCCATCATCTGGAGCTAGTCTCTTCCTATATACATAACGGTCAGTTATGGGCGAACAAACTCACGCAAGCATGTCATATCTAGGCTTTTAACTAGCGGAGAGTATTTCCGTGTTCAGTTTTTCAATTTTTTTTTTCAGCCTTCATTTAAAATTTTGGGATAAATAAACCACTCCAACTTGATTTCTGTTGGTATCAGGCTTTACTACAAGGATTTTGTATTTTAGCTGGAAATGTTTACTCTTCAAAGTTAATTCTTATTAATTGGCGAAAGTCATGTTGCCATGGAATCCTTTCTACAAACAGTTTTGGAAAAGCAAAGTTAAATGTAACAAAAAAAGTAACTAGTAGATGGTAGTTTTTTATTCAATGCTTCCAGATGTTGTGATAAACTTTCTTAGGTATTTTGCTTTTGAATCCATCAAGAAATCTGATACTGTCATTCCATACTAAATGTAATTATTGGAATTTATAACAGCTCTTTATTTGAATTTATTGTTTTAAGAATTTTATTGAAATCTTTATGTAAATTCAGAACAGTTACATGAAATTACTCTTCTCTCATATGCTAATATCAAAATTTAAGATTTAGTGTAGTTGTATATTTGGGGTTTTATATGAGTGATGTGCCATGTTTTGCAAAATGATTTATTTGAATTGCGAGCATATGATTGAAATGTTTTGTTTTCCATATACTTCAAATTATTAACTTAATTGTGAGAGTTTGCTTTGTATCCTCATATTAATTTAGAAGCGTTTACTTCAGATATTTGTTGATTCAGAGCACTTGCTTCAAAATATTAATTTGGGTCACTTTCTAAAAGTTCAATTCAAACGGTTTCAATTTGGTTGTGTATTCGGGGTTTCATGTGGACGATTTTCACTGTTTTCTGCATGGTTTACGAGTGAATTTTTAACGTATTGTCAGCTCCCATTTATTGATTTGGACAAAAGCCATCCAGTCGGAAGACAAAGATGGCGGAGCATAAGGAAGGGGAGAAAGAGTTGGGAGAAAATCGTTAAAATTTGACAGTTGACTTGTCAGATTTCAACAAGAGAGGGAGAGGGTGAGGGGGTGGGTTTGTTCCAGAGGGCTTAGCAGTTCCCATCTTTGGTGCAAATGCTCAGATTCTTCATCCCCCCCTTTTGTTTAACTGCTAATGTAATTATGTCGTCAACCCGCGTTTCACTCTCAAATCTTCCCTTAATTAAATACAGCTCTCTTTGAATACTTAATTCATTCGCCGCGTGCAGTAAAGCGATTTCGGTAATACGAAATTAGGAGCTTGGCGATTACAGTAAGCGGCAGGATTTTCGACGCACTTATTTATTATTAATAATTCATTTTTGCCCATGCATTGTGCATGCGTCAATTGAGGCAGAAATTGAATTGACCCCATTGAAGCTCAGTCCTGGAGAAATGGCCGGAAATGGAGTCTTTTGTTTGCAGAAAACCTTTTGTTGTCCTTATTTGTTATTCTTTACTGCGCACTTCCGCTAAGTTTTTTTTCTTCTCACCTACCTTTTTACTGGCAAAGGCTGAAACGGAAGAAAACAGTCGCTAAAAGCCCTTGCCTCAGTATTTTTTTGTCCCTTTCCTTGGCTGTTTTTTATAGTTCATTGTCGTGGGGTTTTTATGACAAATTCCATCTCAACGAAATCATCAGAGTTCAACGAATAACTACATGGTGTCTTTTAAGTCCCTTAAGTCTTGTATCATGGTGTACTTTAAGTCCCTTCAGTATCGTCTCTCAATGTCCTTTAAGTTCAGCTTTATAAGAAACATACAAACACTCGTGGGAATGCTTTTTCTGATACTATTCTAGGATTTCTTGAATAGCATTAAATAAAAATTTGCAGTATTCACTCTGTATGCACACACAAATTCCATGCATAATGACCTATAGAATTTTGGAGAAAAAAACAAAAAATACTCCCGTATGACTAGCTAAATTCAATTGAATTTATGTACCTTGCAGTCAGCAAGATGTCATATGTTAAGAGCAACTTAAGTTCACCTGTTTTTGTCCGACTCAAAGTAAACAGACTACCCAACCTCAATTATCATACATTAAATCTGCAATTGTTGACAAGAAGACCTTTGTATCATACTCTGGAACAAACACCAGTAGTAGGATCCGATGTGGATCCAAGGAGTTTTGCTTTTTGGTTAGTCTTACAATACCTGCTGATGTGCCCAAATGCATTAACCTTAGAGCACCATACCAATGGTATCGTATTGGACGTAGTGAAAAGTTCAACCATGGGCGAACTTATCCACTTATGTTTGACAATGCCTTAGAAGAGTGGTGGGACATGTAGGGCACGAACTGATTCTTTAGTTCATAACATTCTTAAGATGTAATATTTTACCAGTAAAGAAAGATGTTCCATTTGTTTACTCTCTGAAAACACTGAACACACAAATTATAAAGATTATAACTTGTAAAACTGAGTGAAATTTAAATTATTTACTAAATATTATTAGTGTAATGGTTCAAAAATTATATTTACGAAAGTTGTTTCAAGAATCATATGAAACATGCCAGGAAAAACAATTATTCAACTTAATTGAAATAAATGTTGTAGTTAATTTCTCAGTGAAACATTGCAGTTAACCCGTCACATCTTTGAAGTGAATTGCATTTTAATTGGAGTTAGTATGTAATTTAACCACCATAAAATTGTAATTGAATTACTATGTAGTGCAATTATATTATGGGCAATATATTTATGGAAATTTATCTGTTGTAATTATATTAATTGCTAGTAATGAAGTGTAATTTAATAACGCCATTTATTTACTTGTACACATCTTCACTTTTTAAAATTGAAAGATTTTATAATGTATGTTTTGTTATTAGCTCAGTTTTTCCAATATAATAAATATGGAATTTGTTGTATCAAATCACCTGACGTCATGTTTGTTAGAGTACGAGCATGTACACTGCAATCACCGCCATCTTGACAATCCACAATTCACATATCTTTCACAAACAACAACATGTTGATCGTATGTTGAGAAACTTATTATCTAGGAAAGTACTTATAACATCAATATGATGCAGGATGATTCAAAATGTATGACAGCATTTTCATTGATGCTTTCAGCAAAGTGTTCAATTTCTTTTGTATCACCGAATATATAAATGCACCCTAGACACGCAGATAAGGGCCACACTTCTCCAATTATAAATTCTTCCCCCAGACACGCAATTCCATCACAGTATACTGCAATACAAAGATTAGTTTTCGTCTCATAAATCATCTCCCCTGACCTGCAGGTTCAGTGATAGATTACTCCCAATATACTAGGGATAAAATGTTTTCCAATAGCCGTTAGGGGGTTTTGCCCTTAGGGGCTCCCTTAAGCGCTTTCATCTCAGGGCATTTAAATTTTATTTTCCTCCGAGGTGTTTTTTAAGTGTTTGGACCAGTGTTGGTAAATGGTAAATGCTCTCCTTTAATGGGTCTCCCAGGAAACCTCCATGTATATATTTCGTTTATATGTGGTGCTTTTTTCCCCCACTCTCATACACTCGCCTTAAGATTGTCCTGTTTTATTAATTTAGTTATCTTCAGAAGACAAGCTGCTTTACCCTGGCATTTTTATATCAAAACTATTGCATTAATGGCCCTGGTGGTTTATTGGTAGTTGCTGAAATATTTTTACGACACCTGTTTGCGATCGGATTTATAGAAAAACACGAAAATAGAAGAGGCCCATTAATCTGGCAATTACCAGTAATTGCTTTCCTAATACCTCCTATGTCCCCATGCCTAACTCCAACTTCCCAAATATAATAACAATAATTATTATTTATGAACCACAGCAAAGGGTTAAGAGGGGCAATGGACGCAATACGACCAGAAAAGATGTGGATGTCCATACATTTTTCCTACGTTAACGATGATAGCTAAACATAGTTTTTGGTGTTTTTTATCGAAAATGTCATATTTACTCTGGAGAGATAAAACCCCTAACTGAAAAACAAGTTGATGGCCATTGAAACATTAATGTCCGTTAATGTTGAAGATGAGCTGTTGCTGCTGTTGCTTTTTGCACTTAACAACTTTGTCAGTTTGCCAAACATGATTGTAGCAGTGATACGTTTTGTCAACTGGTGGCAAAGTCATTTAGCCGCGTGACAATTTGCAATAACATTTATTCTGAAATAAACTTTAATGTGGAAACCTGTTGGTTAACTGTATAAACTGTAACGTATTTCAACTGTATGATTTTTCAAAAGACAATGAATAAAAAATACCAAAAAAATGATATCATAGAAAGACAATAAATTCGATAAATGTATGAAAAAGCTATCAACAAAAACCTGTTGTTTAACTTTATAGGATTTATTATATTGAGAGGCAGTGAATAAGAAACTACAAAAATGTCGTAAAAATGGCATGAAAATGTATCACAATAGCCAATAGAAATGGATATTCGTATGGTTAACTTTTTAAGAAGCTCATTTACGAGACATTAAGGAAGGAATAAACATAATGTATTTCACTATTATAGGAAATAAAAAATACAGCAGATTATAGAGATCAAATAGAAGTAGACAAAAATAAACAGAATGCGTTATTTAACATTAAATGGATTTATGATAAATACAAAATACATGTAAGAAAAACTGCAACAAACAAAATCTATTGCTTAACTCGAGAAAATCGAAAAAAGTTCATTTAAAAGGCAGTAAACGTAACTCTTGACTTTAAAAACATAAACATCTGCGAGATTTTTTATTTTGTTGAATATTATGTGCGAAAATGTTACATGAAGTTGCACAATTGGTAAAAATGTTTTTAAGAGTGTTTTGAATGTAATTGTTTGTATAGAAAATCTCATTTCCTACACAGCAAGGATATTTTTCAATTATTTTATTTCTCATTTCATTTTCAAATTTCAATTCTCAAAACAATGGGTTGCAAATATCGTCATTTTAGTTTTTGCAAAGGTATTTCGTTTTACGGGATATTTGTCGTATATATCAGAGTCTTATTTCAAACATTGGCTCTAGTCTGCATCAAATATTTTTTAAAAAGTCTTCCCGTGTATTCTGTTACCATAGTGTGAATTCTCTAGAATTGATCCCTTGTTGGTTGAACGGTCCATAGGGACAATGGTCCCTTAGTGTTGATCCACTGACCAATGGCCTTTTATATGTATAGTTTTCTGGATTTCGTATAGATATTGGACTTTTGTATCTGGCGTTTGTCCCTTTTTGTCGTGCGGAAGAACAATATTTGCTATGGTATTGACGAGGACGTTGATTGATGGACGTTGGTTGGAATTGGGGGAACCAAATGGGCAAAAATTGTCAGCTTCAACAAATTCAAAAATGTCCTCGCCAATGGGCTGCCTGCCTAAATCCACTCTTGTGTTTTGCTTGCTTCACTGATGGCTCCATTTATCAATAAGAAATGCACTTTGGTGAATAAAAAATTGCGAAAACCTGGTTTCCATTGACGGAGCTCCAGGCGGGATACGACGAAAATTGACGGGCAAAAATAGCTTTTTTGTATTTTGTATGGTTGAGATTTTGCAAGGTAACAATCTAGGTTTCAAAGGATACTTTATATTTAAAAAATTACAGAAGCAAGTGACTATTTCCATATTATAAAGAAATGCGTTTAAAGTGTGGTCGTTTACATATATCACATTTGACACTTTATGTACCATATATATTATTACATAATATTTATTTAAAAACTTACAATGGAATATGATGTGAAAAATTACAGGTCAAATACACTGTAACACAATCTGCAGAAAGCAAATTACGATTAAAATTATATTAGCGTGTAGTTTTGTAACCTCTATAATAATATATTACATAGTAATACATGTAATATAGAATATTCAAAGAAAATTCATGTTGTTTCTAATTGTAAAATGCATTTGAAATTTTGGAGTTCAAAATGCATTTACTAATTTACAATACATTTGACATTTTTTCCATCACGTGCATTAATATTTTGTAACCATTGATTAAATTCGTTTCCTCAAACAGTAAATGTATAAAATATTACAAATGGTCAGTTTTGTAACATCTGTTATAATTCACATTATAATATTATGGAATATTTCAGAAAACTTTATTTGGCATTTTAATAAATTACTATACAGATCCAAAACAAAATGCATCTTATAATTGCGAAAGACTAGCGGTTTTATATTAATGCACTAACATCAACTGACATTGTTTAATATAGTGCATCGTTTAATTATTGTTTAATTCATGTTAATGAAATTAGCATTTATTAAACAATGCACTATAATAAACAATGTCCATTACAATAAGTTAATTTTCTTGCATATTCGCATTTTGCCGAAATCTCTGGTATTGCTAACTTCTGTCGAGACATTAATGGCAATAGTCGCGTCTTAATGCGATGATAATACATATATGGCATTAGAGGACCTAAGTGAACTTTTCATAAACAGGTCGGACAAAACAATACTTAAAACTGCTTTCGTATATATTACGTGTAATGTAGGTGTAGTAAATGTATAATGTACTATTTATAATACAATATAACATTTAATTATGTGCCGTATTGAGAATATTGTAATGTTATGCCATCATAATTACCTTATAGTAATTACTAATAAGTGGCATCTCTAAAATCTTTAATATTTTAATACTTGTTTGTCTTTTATAATGCATTATTTTATTTCTCAATAATTAGTCATTGTTTTTATATAAAAAAACTGCTTTTGTTGAAAATGAAATCATTTTAGTACATGTTTAACCATTCTTTAACTAAGTGGAATTAGGAATTAACTAATTTAAAGAATGATTTCTTGCTTTACTTCTTGACAACCCCTGGTTTACAAATCCATATTGCTCGTAAAAACAATTGGTGAAGCAACCATACAGTTTTCACTAATGTATTTTGCGTACACATTATCCGTTCTAATTAAAGATGGAGTTCGGAAATTTCATCCACTCAGCCATCCTTAGACAGCGTTGAAATTTACGCAAATGGCCACATTTGCATTTGCAAATGTATGCCTCCATCATACACTTCAGAGGTCCATAAATGCAAAGTTATGAATCTCTGAAGTTTACGCTCAGAAGTGAATAATTCATGAATTTGCATTTCATGTTTATGCTCAGAAGCGCGTGTTGTATGGATTTGCATATATCTCTGAAGTTTATGCTCAGAAGTGCACATAATGTAGGCCTAAACTTGCCATTTCATCAAAAGGGTCCGATAGAAGTAGTTATTTCTAGTCTGTCTGATATCGATCGGTCACTATTTTTCTGCTGAATTTATTGTTACTGACTTAATCTCGTTGTTATTACAGTTTTACACTTAATTATAATGCAACTAGGATTTCTAAGAACGATTTGGAACGAAATATGCGTTGGAATAATCCACTTTAGCTTTTATACATTTAAGTGGAATTGGGTAACCGAATTTAAATACGTCGTCATGTTAACACATGGGGAATTAACCTTTCATTTCGCATATTCATCATTTGAAGCCACTGGTCAATGCGGTTAGCGGTTTTTAATATCGGTCCTTATATCTGATTTAATTACTCTCTATGGATAGTTTTGTCTAGCCTAAGACAATAATGTGATTTCCTGTAATAATAAAATAATTTCATTTTCGTAAGAAATGTTTTCGATTGTTTTCGATTTCTAAGAAACATTTTCCAAGGTCTTTCAAAAGTATTCGGGTTGAAATGTAAGATAAGGCCTTTAGTTATACTTATGTAAATTCTGAGATTCAGTTGTGTTATTTTGCATAACAGTGGATGATACAATTTGTGTAACAGAAACAAAAGACAAATTGTCTACAAACATGTTCAAACACGAGGGTACAACTGTTATATAATTGTGAAATACGTTTAATTTACTAAATTTCATGAATTTTTCTCAGACAATTTCATAGTTATTTAGTTTGTTTATTGAACATTCCGGTGTCCGATCCTACCAATGGCTGTCTACCATGACGAAAAGCGTTTACCCACTGTTTTCTAGAGTAGACGCCATTCTGTTGCCATGTTATACAGGCTTTGGTAGGAGCGCTATGACCAGCAAACGTTTCTTTAGTTTCTAAATGTTTTTTGATGTGAACGCTATTTTTGAACAAACCTGTTTAGAAAAATATGTTCATGAAATCGAGTTTCGACAAGTTGGTTGGCAGAAACCCTGTTTCTGTTTAGTGTTTGCTCCGGTCTGTATTAAACATTCAGTGCCGGTGACCATGTTTTCAAAAAATCTGTATTAAAAATGCATGCATGCGTTTTGATATTTATTTTGTGTGCAAATAATCGCACGTTTGTCAAATGTATGCCACCGGCCTCGTTCAAAAAGTATGAAATATTTTCGTTATTCCATTAAATTTTCCATACTTATCTTCTATTTTCAAAATATCTGATCTAATGACGAGCGCCACCTATCCAATCAACAGAATCACTTTTATAACTTAATTCCATCAATTCCTTATTACCGAATTCATTGGCTATATGCATCTAAAAAGTAGTATGATGAAAACGCTGACGTCAAAAGATTTTTATTTTTGAAATTTCTTGCTAGACAAGGAGACTAAACTGTTTTGACTTAAATATATCTAACAAATGGCTTTCGACAGAGCCTTATTATTCGCAGACTGTTACGGATGGCGATACTAATGCGAAAAGGTTTAAGAGGAAAAATTTCATCCAATAGCATCATTTTCTTCGAAATTGCTATAATGCAATAAATTATAGAAATTGGGTGGGCTTAGAAATTGTCAGCACCAATTTTCTTCCAGACTTACGCATTTTGTATCTACAGGATTGGACTTTTTTTTGTTTTTAGTAAATGTTCAAATAAGTTCCATCGAGATGTAAATACAGTAAGGGGTTTTGGGAGTGAAATGAAACAATGACATTTTCCCTTATTCCTCGAAATCAGAAATCCATTTTGCAATCTATTTCGTTGGAAGTTTATTCAAATCTCAATGGAATTAGTCGAGTCTTTAGTCTAGCAAAGTTGACATTTTCTTCTCCAGGGAGGCACGTTTCTCTTAACTTTCCTGTTTTAAAAATCATTCAAAATTTTAAATTGTTCCCAAGTTTCGCAATATTTTTTGTAAACTACAAGCCACAACAATTCCTTTGAATTATAATTCCCTTAACTCATTCCAAGAAGCAATTTTTGGGCTTGGCTATTATTTCGGGTTTATTCTGAAGTTTTTGGTTATTTTGGTTAAATGTAAAATGCATGGTGCAATTTGAAACAGTTTGTCACCGAGTAAAGACTGTTCAGAATTCGTTTTCACATTTCCATTTCATTAAAAATCGAATGAATAACTTATATTTTCAAAACAATGAAAGGTAAATATTGAACAAATTTAAAATGGAATTACAATTAATACTTTTATTTAATACTACTTTATTAGAAGTTAGCTTAACGGTATCATACATATATTTTTGTTGAATCTAAAATGCCACTAAGCTATCATTCTATTACTATAGTTGTAAATTTTTTTTTAGAAAGTCAATATCATTATTGAGAGATTTCTTTTGAATTGCTTCAGATTAATCTTTTTTCGAAATTTTCGTATAGACTTTCCACCTACTCAACAATGTTTTATTCAATAAATATTTCTCAAAGAATTAACACATTGAAATGAAAATAACCAAAGATTTGACAAAGCTGCATCTTTTATGATGTGCTTTCAAAAACAAATTCGCCCACGTTTAATTTTCCATTAAGATTTTCCATTAAAATTCATCGTTTCTTGGGCAAAATTTGCCTCATTGCAATACATATATTGAACGAAAGCAATTCCTATTCGAGAACACCATCCCGATAAAAGCAGAAATATTCTTCTTCACCACCCTATGGAATAACAATGATTAATAACATGGCGACAGTATACTGTCTGCTGATTACGGATTTCGCATCATTAGCTCAACATCCCTGATAGGGCGAGTTGGTTTTTGATACTATCTAGAGCAACGTTTTCCTTGTCCAAAAGCAACTTCATAAACATTTGAATAATTTAATTTATGGCAACCAATTTATTCCCTGTATCCCTTTTTTGTGCCCGTATATCGTACACAGTTTAATCTAGTCTCCTCCTCTGCCACCACGGATATTATTTATTCTTCCAAATATCTTTTTTATCATCTTCGCTGAATATGCTTTTAACTTATTTTATATATCCATGATAAATGTTGCCATTGTATAAGCTTGGGACTTTTCTTAGGCGTTTTTTTTCCTTCCTATTTTTTTCTTTTTCATTTTTGCCTTATATCGTTCCTCCTCCCATTTCTTTAGCTAAAGAAACGATGATAGCATTTATGAACGCATAATATTCAAGTATTTATAAATGGGGAATACAAAAAAAAAGAAAGAATCCTAACTTGTAAACTATATTGAATATCTCGGTATTTTCTACGTTTTGCCATTGCTGCAGAATGTCAGACTATATTTCTGTGATGCATGCTTTGGATTAGGGCCAAAGTGGAATTTTTTGCCTTTTTTTTGTGAAGAAAAAAAAGTACGATAAATAGGACGATGTGTACCTTAATCTTTATGGGTTTCTTGTGTAGACTTAATATGACATCTAGGCGTTTCTTCACTTTTGCATCTATATTTTCTAAGTTTAGCTCTCCTACATGCCAGGCAAGTGGAGTCTATACAGCTTTAGTATCAAATAAATACACGAAATGAAAAAAACGAAGATTCTAAGGTATCTGAAGATGTGTTTGGTAAGATGTAAGAAGGTTTAAGGTCTTAAGTTGCATTTTTAGAATAAACTAAACTTTAGAAATGGAGTTTGAACGTGTTGGATTCCAATTCATAGTTAATTATTTTTTATAAGTTCAGACTTAGAAACAATTTTTTTTAATTAATGAAAAGTATATTATTCCTGTGTAGATAGTCATATCCATATACACTATGTCCCAAAAAAAAAAAAAAAAAAAAAAAAGTCCCCTAAAAAAATAAATCACAACTTCGTGAAGTTATATATACTTTAATTAATAGACTCTCAAATGCGCATAGGTGGCGCTGCATGTCAGGTTTATTTTTATTTCCGGTATGTCCCTCATCGAGATAATAAATCGTCTGCTCAAACATGGCGTTTGCTCAGGAATCGTATTGCGATACAAATTTTGCATCAAAACAAAAAATACGGTGCAAAAATATTACTGAAAGAGTTTCCAGAAAAGGGATGGACTCTCGGTGGACTTCCTTCACTTTTATAAAAGATAGACCAAACGGGTTCTGATTTATTTTCTTAGGAAATGTGTTTTTTTTTAGACACATTGTATAATTTGCATTGAACGTAATCCAGGTAAATCAAATATGAGATACCTGCAAATTCAAATTGACCTGAAGGTAATTGTATTATTGGACATGTCCTTCGTAATTCAAATTTCATTTCATTTGACCTAGAACGTGAGCTACAATAAGAAAAAGAAATTGGAAAATTTCCTTTGATGCATTTTGGTTGTCATGGATATCTTCTCACGTATGCAGATTGTATTATTTATTGGATAATCCAAACCTTACAATAACATTATTAATAAATGCATATTTCAACACAAAGTATTCCAATATGCGTACTATTAAATATATGACATTGCATAAAGTAGGCAACATGTGTACAGTATGTCTCTTTAATAGAATGTTACTTTTGTTTTCAATGCAACACTGTGACTGGTAAATTTTGAAGGTATATTTGTACCTTAATGGCGATTTTTGGTAGTTTTAACTCTGTGTTTTTGGATTTACATAGTTAATAATATATTAAAATATGCCAGTATTTATGCAATTATTACAAGTTTTTACATACTGCTAGTAAAATTGACAAAAGTTATTAACCCAAAAGCAATTCTACCTCCACACGGAGAAAAGAATTTAAATATATGCCATTTTTTATAAAAAAAAATGTTAAGGTATATTTGAGTTTATCTCACTTTGTGCATACTATATTAAAATTGAAATGTAATTCGTTTACTACCATATGGTATTTCTATGCTGACAGCAGCTGTCGAGCAGATTTTACATTACAAAGCATTTAACCCATACATGATTTACCATATATAAACAGATATTTTTATTTTTCTGAAAAACTTTTCCAAATATATGAATTATCTGCTGAATGGAAACGTGAATTATGACATAATTTGCTTTTTTAATATGGGCACATTTTTTTTATGTCTTATTACCATATGGCGAGTTTCATGGTAAATTATATATATTTTTTGGTGAATCCTCTTTTCATAACATTAAACAAGTGTTTGTCACCTCTAGGTTTAAATTGTGATCGATTCGAGGCGGCATGTACTTTAGTAGCTAAGGGTGTTTGTAAAACAACATGATTGATGTGTGGAGGCGGGACAAAGCATTAAAGGATGCCATGATGGTAAAGGAATTAAGGACATAAGGAAACTGACATTTGAAGTTGTCAAAAAAAAGTTTAATTCGGTTTGAACACATGAGCACTCTTCTTAACTAGTCATCAGTGTATAAGTTGATCGATAGCGTTACCTGCGTGTTGTTTTCCCACAAACTTTCTGGAAATTAGAAATGTACTCTTGACACGCTTAACCGCTTGTATTGGACTGTTGGCCGCGCCACCTGGTGAGCTTAGTTTATCCATTAGAAAACATTTAAACATAGGTAGATGGTGGTGCATTATAAATAAAACGATACTTGTGCTAGGTCTATTCAGAAAATTTCTGAAAACGTGAAAATGGAATGATCTGGCATTTTTGAAGAACCGGATCCAGAATCTAAATCGAATAGAAGTGGATCATGCATCATGAATAACATATCGCTACTTTTATTAGATTTATACAGAAATATTTATCATTTAAAAATTTAACGATTTCACACTTGTACGCTGCTTTAACAGGTAACACCACCGGGTTAGAGCACGTGAACACTCATCTAAACGGAAGTAGATGGCGCTACCTACATGTTGAAGCTATCCAGAAACGCTTTAGAAACTTGAAATGCAATGTTTCGACTAGTAGTGGACTGGCTCTAAAAATATTGGTTGCTAGGAGACAAAGGGGTCCTCCCATAGCTATAATGCTATCATTAAATTTTTATAAGAAATAAAGGTTCGTTAAGGAAGAAAAGTACAATCGTGCAAGTTACAGTGTGCATAAGATATACTAAATGTAAATACAGATTGTTATAATTCCATTTTTAGCATTTTTTTGTTTTAAATTTTAAATAAATGATGTTAAGTTATTAAGGGGGACCCACTTTCCATCAAGCAAGCTAAATACCCTGGCCAGTCACTTTTTACAGCTTTTTATAGGACTTGATACAGTTACACCTGGTGTGCTGCATTGATTTGAACTTAGATGGCGCTACACATGTCCACGAAGCTCCACCTGTCGGCCGTGTTTCATTATTTTATTCATCATCAGCCACTTTATCATCGGTTGGTTCGCGTGAACTCATCCGTTAGTACCCCAGTTAGATAAGCCTGGAATTTGTTTTTCACACCCTCACACTCCCCCAATAGCATTTTTAGCATCAAAAGCCCCATCAGATATCCCATTAAGAGTGTTGATATAATCAGCGAGAAGACGCTCGTCTTATCGGACCATATGCTCGTTCCCACAGCTTGTTACGGCGCTACGTTTTCAATGGCTCCTCCCAATTAAGCCCAACTGTTTAGATGGTACTTTGTCTAATGACCCAAACTGAACTTGTTCTTGGCAATTACTTACGTAAGTTATCCTCGCTTCCAACGATTTCTATACACTTACCGTACCTGATGCTACCACGACCCCTTGGCCCCTTGTACCACAACGTCTTTAAGTTTGGCACGCATTTTTCTCAGGGAAAAAACAACACATCAGCGAGTCTGCATGAAAGATCTAATTGTTTTTGTGATAAATTGAGTGCGTAAATAGTGGGACCACAAAATGAGTGCGAAGGAGAGAAAAAAAAGCCAAGGAAATCCTTTATCTGGTTAGCTTGAACGACGTATTGAATTTTACTTTAGGTTTGTGAAACACTTGCTGTGCTAAAAATCCAACATACGTTGGAAATGCATGTTTTAAATTGCATCAATTACAAAATATATGTATTGTGTATCCAAATTTTACTTTATTTCATATAGACAATATCAATTTGAAATAGTTCCGAATTACCAAATTTGAGTTATAAAGCAATTTGATATGTGCATTGACGATTCTGAATTTGTTATATACTCGTACTAATGTCATCAATTTAAGTTTAGATATAAAGTAAATATAAATTTCAATGATAAAATAGGTGAAATTAGTCATGAATAAAGTGGATATCTGATGAGCCCAGATACATTTTAATGGTATTTGAACAAAATGTATATTTGCTCATTTTGAACTCTAATAATTTTTATTTCGGTTGAATACATAAATCCTATCTTACAAACAAAACTGGTTACTTGTAATAACTTTGTTTTCAAATATTAACCAAAGTAAATATTTTTGAAATCCTCTAGTTTAATTTCCCTAGATTGGTTTTATAATTCACTGCTAAACTTATATAACTGAATATTGAAGGTTTGATGAAAACTTACTAAATTTACCGACATGTAAATTCGCGGCACTTTATAGTAAAGGATTTTTTCGACTGAAAGAGTTTTTTTTCTATTGAGTTTGCTGAAAATGAAGCAAATTGCCAACCAGTTTTAACGAGAAAACTTGCTGGATTTTCTTTTATAAACAAGTTGTTGCAAGGTGATTAATGGACCCTTTTCTCTATCATTCTTTATGCTATGAAGCATGTTCTGGGAGCTTTCTACCTATCTCTAGACATTGAAACCTGGTGCTGAAACTGCATTTTTACATTTTTTTTTTTTTTTTTTTTGCTAAAGAAAAAAGCTTCGTTGAAATGCACTCAGAAGATGAAAATCCGAAATACGTTTAATCCAAGTTTTGGGGAATTTGCATGCGTAAAAAGCTTCTTGTACAATATATAGTAAATGGACTTCTCTGCATGTTTTATTGCTGTTATATTGCTGGTGCAACCGAATTTATCGATTATCTATTAGCAATTGGCTGTCTTTGAGCCTACGTTGAATTATACGATGCCTACCATCACTTAATCAAATTAAAAAAATTTCGTTGATTTGTGGTGTGCTGTGGTGCTTTTTTTCTCCTTTCACATCTTCAAGTTTGCATACACGAAAATGGATTTGATGGATTTGTAAATTTGGTTGTCAATAGTTACCAATAACACAAACTGCGAAGTTTTCGAGTTGAAAAGCTTTTAGTGCTGTGGCCGTGTTCAGCACCAATATCCAAATTGATTAAAGGGTTAACGTTTGAAGTTGGCCTTAAAATAGATATTCTCATCCACATACCATTTTCAACTACTTTGTTTTCAAACAAACAGGATATATATGCATGCATAACAGAGTAGGGAAATTTAGATCCACTTTACTGTATACAAGGTGCCCCAGGGGAAAATATCAAATACTCGGAGAGATCCTAGTACTGGGCATTGTAAGTAGAATTGAATTAAGCCAATTTTATATGGCCTCACCGATTATTGTATACATACAGTACACATGTACTATAGTATACTTGTATACAAAACGTTTCTAATTAACGATTAATTTGTTGCAAAAACTGAAGCATTGCTATATATATAAATGTATCAGTACTAGTAGTACTACATAAATTATATATATAAATATATAATTGATCCAAATTACAAGACGTTATAAAGTGCACAACAATTATTCTAAAACCATTGTTAGCATTATGTTTGTCCGGTATAAATTGCTTAACAATAATTTCTTCTCGTCTTGTACTACTGTTTACAATTTCAAATATAATCCAAGTTTATGTTAATATTAGCTGGGTTTTATTTACAGTTGAATATCTCTGAAAATGTAAAACCATGCCTTATTTATCCATATAAAGTTATATTTCATATTTGAAATACATGCGTGATTTTCAGATTTATCCTTTATTCAGTCATGCATTCCTTTAGTAAATGCATGCGTAAAGTATAATGTGTACATTATAATGTAGCGCAATGTTTGCTGTTTGTATAGGAAATGCATTAAGTTGATTAATGGTGGAATAATAAAATATTCTCTTCGGTGAGTGATACGTTTTCTCCCTTGTTGCCTTGGTCTCCAGGTGGGAGGTCAAACTATACTCGAGAAATTGGGATATTATTGACTCCAAGAATATATTGATTCAACTTCCTAAACATTTATCAAAATTTCACTTATTTTCAATTGTTTTGTTTTACTTTTTATGCTTAATCTCTAGATTCAACTAAAATGAATATGCATGTCATTACATTAAAATAAACCTAATTAAAAATCAACGAGTCAAAAGTTAATTAACTTTCATACTATTTTAAATTTACAATTTATTAAATTGAAATTTTAATTTGCTTGACGCACATTTATTTAGTCCAAAATAAATGTTTCTACAAAATCATTAATCAAATGTTACTTTTGGTTCACTATGCATATTACATTTATTATAAAAAATTAGTTAAAAATGAGTTTGGTAAAATGGAATACAGAGTAATTTTACTTAAAATGAAAAATCTATTTAATATACTCTATATATAAGATACGTACTTGGGATTCATATTTTTTAGCAATGTTGGATCAAAAACACGTTGATGTAAAATAATAGTTGAGTGCACTTTTGCATTTGTTGATAAGAGAAAAATTAAGGTAACTTTCAATACTAATTTTATTAAAAATGCGTTACCATTAATGCATTTACGAATAGTCAATGTTTAATGGTATGTGATTTTACATAAGGTATTACAAATTTGACTAAACACATGTAGTACGTGTGACTTAAATTTTGTTTTGCTTTTTATTGAAAATTTCCCAACTCTTTAAAATCAATAATGTTGACGTCCAAACTCATCAATATTGGGTTGTCACTTCCAGGAAATCTGCGTTATTTTTTTGATCAAAGAGGTTAAGTAACTCTAGTTGGAGAGGAAAATACAAAAATTAATTATGGTTCGGTTGATTATCGTTGATGAGTGTGTAATTTGCGGACAGCCTCTGATCACAGAATCGTGTTGTAATGCAAATGACAGGGATGTATTAATAGAAAACGCCGGTTTTGGTCGAATTGGGAGGAAGGCGGCTTTTCCCCAATTTTGCAAAATTGCGAGTGCATTAAACACGTAGCAATACCACTTTTGCATACACCTACATTATAATCATCTCATTTTCCGATACGTGGTTGAACGGAGAACATGAAATTAGAAAGCCAAAATTATAGCTGCTAGCCCCACACGGAAAAGAAATGCATTTCAAAATGCATATAGATTGAGACACTGAAATGCATTTCAAAATGTATTTTAAA
>JAQGAE010000647.1:0-32047 GCA_034696685.1 Julus scandinavius | reverse complement strand
ACGACATTACAATTAAAAGAAGACTTAGGTTGACTTCTGAAAATGATGTGCATGCATCAAGAGGCTTCGACTGAATATTTTGCCGCCATGTTTCAATAAGGAAATTTCTACAAGCGTGGGATTACCATACTAGTTTTTCAGTAATATCTAAATGCTGGTGGTGACCATTTTTTAACATAAAACGCATTGTTGTTTTAAACAACCACCTTGGTTCAATTTCATTTTACTAGACCATTTAGAATACAAATATGTGCCAATTATCACGGGCACCTTATATACATATATATAGGCAAACATGTCTAGCTCTAAAGATAGCAGTGATTGCTCGCTTTTGGGGGAACTTATGATTATAAAATGTAAATATGTAGCATTTTTGTCCATAAATAATCTTATACCGTATGCGAATTAAGGACTTCATGTCCAGAAATCCGAGTATATGTCCATATAGAACCATTTAATCTGAGTACAAATCTATAAATCCGAGTACATGTCCATATATTACCATACTTTAAGCCATTATCATACAAGTACGATTAAGTACGATACAAGTACGATAAAGAGCCATATATGGGCACAACTGTTTTCCGACATATATAGAGAATATCAAATATGTAACATAATATGGCCCTATATTTTTTTCCACCAGGGCTTTTGTATTTCTTTTAATCCTCCTGTGCAAAAATTAAAATTACTTGTCAACAAAGTCACAGGTCTTTTGAACACCTTAACACCATAGCAAACTATATTTTCCATGCAGTGGAAATTACAAAAATAAGTTTAAGGAACCTATCTTTATTTTGTGACATTGATAATTATTTTTTTTAAAAAACGTTATACACTGTAAATTCAGATTTATATAAAAACGATTAAATGCAGATAAGAATTAACCTTCCCCAATGAGAAGCAATGTAAATACAAGAAATATGCAAATGTACACTACTGTAAAGTTGTAGTTTAACTTTTTTTAAATAGTCACAAAAATAAAAAAGTGATTTGCCAGATTGGCTTTTCAATATTAAAACATCTGACATTTCTAAAAGGACATTTCTAAGTTGCTCTACTTAAGCACTTAAATTCTTATGAAATCTGGAAATATTTTCTCTAAAAACTCTTTCAAATTCAGTAATCAACTTGTCGTCTTCCAAATGCTGCAATCATGTAGCATTAAGTTACTACCTTCAACTTGTATTTGTATTAGGTGATGACTGTTGCCATGGAAACCGCCAGCAGCATCTTCCAATTTTAACGTTTATTTATACTAATGGATTGTTTGATTATATTGGAGCAATTAAATCTTGAGACAGCTGTCACCTCCATCAACATCGTATTGCCATAGTAAAAATGACTAAGTGTATGAGCTCCATATAAGACTTGTCACATTTTCAGAATATCATCTTTGTTGCAAAATCGATGCCGAACTTAAAAAGAAATCCAAGAAACACATTCGGCTAGCTTACACGTTTCAACGAATCTGACAATCTCATTAAATAAGGAAAGCTTAATTACAAATTGAGGGTGACCAACTATATTTAAATCACTTGCACATGGCTTGCTTACAAAGGAAGTATTAGTTGACATTAATGTATCCAAATTTAGAATCCGCTCCTAATGATGACCTTTCAAGCTCAATGATGAAATGCTTATGCTAAGCCTAACCTAAGATAATCCAACTTGGATGGAAAGCCATATATGGATATCATGTGACAGTGGCGTAGCGAGGGGGGAAGGCGAAGGAAGGGGCCGGTGGCTAGTGGGCGTCAAAGGAGCCCCCAAGTATAGAATCCGCCCCCATGATGACCTTTCAAGCATAGCAACAGAGCAGGGATAAAATGCCTATACTAAGCCTAACCTAGCAGAACATAACTTGGATGGAAAGCCATATATGGATATCACGTGACAGTGGTGGGAAAGGGTGGGGGAGATGAACGGGGCAGCCACCTCCCACATGGCCATAAATGCACTTATATGGTCATTATACAGTGATAGCCATGTATGGCCCATACAGTAGAACCACCTGTCTAAAAGCATACTCTCGGGACCGGTGAAAAATATGATTTTAGGCAGGTTATGCTTTAAGACAGGCTCATTTATACTTATATGCACTTGTGTGGCCATTATACAGTGAGACAGCTATGTATGGCCCATACAGTAGAACCTGCCTAAAAGTATACTCTTGGGACCGGTGAAAAATATGATTTTAGACAGGTTCAATTATACTTATATGGCCATTATACAGTGAGACAGCCATTTATGGCCCATACAGAAAAACCTGTCTAAAAGCATAATCTTGGGACTGGTGAAAAATATTATTTTAGACAGGTTATGCTTTAAGACAGGCTCATTTATACTTGTATGCACTTGTGTGGCCATTATACAGTGAGACAGCTATGTATGGCCCATACAGTGGAACCTGCCTAAAAGCATACTCGTGGGGCCGGTGAAAAATATGATTTTAGACAGGTTCAATTATACTTATATGGCCATTATACAGTGAGACAGCCATTTATGGCCCATACAGTAGAATCTGTCGAAAAGCATACTCTTGGGACCGGTGAAAAATATGATTTTAGACAGGTTATAAGCTTTAAGACAGGTTCGTTTAAACTTATATGCGCTTGTATGGCCATTATACAGTGAAACAGCCATTTATGGCCCATACAGTAGAACCTGTCTAAAACTATACTCTTGGGACCGGTGAAAATATGATTTTAGACAGGTTATGCTTTTATACAAGTTGATTTATACACGCGGGTCTCAAGTCGGGACCGGCCCATTTTACGCTTTTAGAGAGGTTATTCATTTGCACAGGATGCATTTAGATAGGTTCTACTGTATATGATTTCTTTACCAGAGATGCTACAAAAATTACAGTTTGATTAAGTATTTGAGTGGTATAACGTCTATACGTATTTCAGTCGGTATCACAGAAAGAGTTGCTATACTCTGCTATACTGTTTGTTTACAAACATGTTTCGGAGTGCTCCTTTTATCTTTAAAGTCGATGCACAATATGAAGTCAAAACATGGATATAAACATTGAGAAAAAATAGCGAAAGTATAGAAAAACCTCAAAAGACTAAATAAAGTGAGGCATCTAGCCAAATTTATTTTCTCTTAAAATAGGCCACATGCAGCTTAACGCCCACACGTTCATTTTTGGAAAATAAAATACATTTAAAAAAAAATGTAATCTCTCGAAACACGAGTTCGGTATCATGGAGTCATCAAATATTAAAGTTGGTGAATGATGATAATTTGAATACGCGAACATCATCAATTTTCTAGTAAGAAGAAATTTAATAACAAGCCTGTGTATACGTAAACTAATGAAGGATTAATTGCTCCAGATAATTAAAAATTCCGCTAAAAAGCTGAGCTGACGTGAAAAACATCGTATAATTAAAGGAAGGATTGCCCGAAGAAATCTAAAATTTGGGGTGTAACCATAGCGAAATTGCTGTAAATGCTGTTTTAAGCAATAGAAAGGTAACATGCACTTATAGTAGTTTTAAGTAAAATTAAGTTCTACATGCACAGTGCCCTATGTTATTTTTCAACCCAAGTATTAATATAATTTACACAACAATATATTCATGTGTTGTATAAATGATGTTTTCAAAGCATGCTTCTTGCATAATAATGTAATAGCATTTGATTAGATGCAATATGAGCTCTAGTATAAAATTCCAAGCGATCAAGTACAAGATACCATATATATATATATATATATATATATATATATGTGTAAGTATATGTATGCTATTTCATTTCTCATATACAGAATGTCTCATATTTATGAAAACATGTTCATATGACCCTGGCGACTTGTGTGTACTTATCGAACGAAACAATGTCAATAAAAACAACAATAAAATAAATAATATGTCACATACTGCTTATTGAAATACAGAAATGATAAGTGCACTGTGGACACCCTAGGATGTCGCATATCTGATAATTTTCGGACAAAATGCCATATTTGGGCATAAATATACAATATGATATATAAAATATGCATATTTGGTATGATATATTATAAAATGGTTAACATACCATATCATTAACTCGGGTGTGAAAAAGATATATGCCACATGGACATAATATTTATTGGTATGGTCATATGTCCACTTATCATTTTTGAATTATTTCTGGACATAATGCGCCATATATGACCATAAATATAGTATTTTCAAACATGTATGGAGAACATCATATATGGATACAAAGTGCTTGTGCATTGTGGGGCTCGTCACACCTGCCAATTGGATTTATATGGTTTTTTTTCTATTTTTGGATTTGTTTGAATTTTTTGGTAATTTATAATAGATGGGAAGAGAGGGCATATGGATATGGGGCACGATGCGACATTATATAATTTTCCCATATGGGGAAACATGGTACATAATTTAGAATTTCCGTATTGTCTTTCAAATAATATATTTATGGAAACATTTTAAAAATATGTAAATTCATTATTTAGATGTTAGAAATGAGCATATAATACCAGTTTCATTTTTTACAAATATTATTTTTGAAATGTACCCACACCTGACAAACAAAAATCCAGAGAGGTGGTAGAACTTAAAGGGCATGTTGTGATACATCATTTTAGTAGTGCTTGAATGTGAGGATAATGTCTGAATTTTATTTCCTTATAGCTGAAACCTAGCTTAAAAGGCAGCAATAATCAGTATGCATGCAGTGAACTTCATTTAAAAGAAAAATATCAAATTACGTTGTTATTCGCAATATATAAGTAGGGGGAATCGTATGCATATGCTGTATATAAAAATATGGCGGGTAAACTTAGCGTTTTAATTACACCGAGTGAACGACACTTAGGGATAAACATAATCATGAAAATAGTTCATTAGTCTGTAATTAAATCGGGAAAAGGTCATACTTGTTATTATCAATCACAACGCAGCAATTAGACTGCAAATTGAAGAAATGTAATCATGTTCTTCAGTAGGAATATTAGCTCTACTGAGTAGTCTTATACTGTATACTTGCTTTTTAAGTAGAATCCTGATTACAAAAAATAGACAATTTTTAGCTAAATATATAAGCAGTGAATTTCAAGAAACGTGTACATGTAAAGGTCAAGATAATTATAAAAGTATTATATGTCATTGCCTTTCTCGTCTAATGGATGTCATTAAATTCCGGGGAGGAAAAATTATATTATATACTCCACATGGAAAATGTCAATTATGGGCAAATGATAAATTGGGCATATTTGGGTATTCTGTAAGCCCATTTATGATATTTTATTCTTTAAGTCAGTGTACATGTCAGTATATACAAATGACATATATATTCATGTATGTGTCATATAGTATATTTTCTTCACCAGAGGTTCTTGTGTTATATTTATTTATGACCATACCGTATAAGGAAAATATTACATATTGTCATAATTGGGATATGGTATGCCATATGTGTCCCTATACAATATCTCCACCCAGGAATAACATTTTCACAACTTTATTAAGCCTTTCGGTGTAATCAACTCTAACAAAAAATATAATTATGTTATACCAAACCTCAAATTTCAAAGTATGACGACGAACAATTCATGACATGATTATGTGGGTTTTTAAAAGAAGAAACCTCGATATGTAATGGATAGTGATGTCACTATTCATTACATTTTCTTGCGGAATGAAAACTATTCTACAATTGATAACGACTTACTCGCAGACTGAAATAGCCGACCTACTTCACTGCAGTAAAACTTGTACAACTTAATTATCATTTTCAAGTTACAGATTCCAGAAATAAAAGATAACTGAGCTCGCAATCTTAAGTTTATGCTTTCTTCATATTTGCATCAGTAATCAGAGAGTAACTCAATTAAACGACAACAAAAGAGCGTGATGAGTCTCACTGAAAATTTTCAGTGCTTATCTTGCACATAATCATGCTAAACACGCTCAGCCATCCACTGTCTTCCTGTGATAACGTGAGGAATAACCATTTTATGCTCGTACATGTATAAGCTTAAGCTATCTACACTACATATTCTTCAATGTTAGAAATTTAAAAAAATATTCCTTGTATTAATGATATTTAAGTATATATCCAAAAAGATATGAACTATCGGCATTTCGACTCAAGGGGTCACAGGGCTCCCTCTCCCAATCAAGGCGGTGCGTCCCCGCACCAAAATTATGAAAATCACATACGTACAATAATTCACTACAATTCTACCAAGCCGCACATCGGCGTAGCTTGGGTTTTTGCCGCCCGGGGCCGACCAGAAATACGAATATGAATGTTTTGAATTTAATATCAAATCCGCCGATGGAAATTCACCGCCCCCCAAATATTTTAAGGGGACATACGAAAGGGAGCATATGTCCCCTTAAAATATTTGGGGGGCGGCGAATTTCCATCGGCGGATTTGATATTAAAGGGGTATGAAAGGGGGCGCTTGCCGCCGCCCCCTTTCATGTGCCTTCCATCATGGAGGACTTAATTCTCAATAAATTTTTTTAAAAAAACCTCCAATCAACCGAACACCAAATAACGTGGGCGCTACCTGCAGAGATTTATGAACGATTAGAACACTAGGACCTACTCACCTGCCATGCCATACTCAACATTCCATTTTCTAAAACGTTTTGTTGCTTTTTGAATGGGTTCTTTCTAGTTGACGCTTACGGAATACAGTCCATTTTGGTTTCAGTCTAAACTTTCAACAGGTTGCCCACACATGGCATTTGTTTTTGAGCAATGATCTAAATCGGATATTATATCCTTTACTTGGACATAAAACATCTTACATACTTAATATGGCAATATACAGTGGAACCTCGGTTTACGAACGTCTCTGTTTACGAGCACTATTTGTTGTTTCACTTTACGAACGATGCTTCAGATAACGAACACATTTCTCTGGACCACCAAACAAGGGTCCGAGTTTCTACAATTGTTTTAGTAGTTCGAGCAGAACATCTTTGTTATGGATAAGTTTTACTCAATACAAGAAACATAGAAAATGTGTTAGAATTTCCAAGGATTCAAATCAGAATCGATATTAGTTTCAAGGATATAGCCTACATTGCAAATATGACCAAAAGTTCGTCTTTTGTTTTATCCACGCCAATTGCAGATGCAATGGATGACTTGGATTTTAGACTTACATCATATAATTAACAGCAGCATAGAGTATAATAATATAAATTTTCCTAATGGAAACAATGTTTGTTAAAGCAAATTTCTTAAACAGAATCTGCAAAATGAACTTGATTCACAGCAACGTCAGTAAGACGACACCACGTGAGTGTGTCAAATAAATTTCCTATAATGTTGGAAATCATGGATGTATATATTAAACTGCTTTCTTCTAATATTACTGTTATATTTATTTCCTTTCTGTATTATTTCCACACATAAAGCAATAACATGATAAAAAATTCTTGGATAAATACATTATTTGGATTTACATTAATTGCAATAGGAGCATTTGATTCGGATTACGAACTTTTCGGTTTACGAATAAGGTCAAGGAACGGTTTAAGTATGTATTAGATTTTCGTTATCCTTGTATGTCTGAAAACGTTTATGGTCATATAAATTCATGACAAAATTTGGAGTGTTTAAACGCATATCCAATTCTTCCCATGGCCATTGCGTTGTATTCCGTTAATCATAATGACTGAAATACATTTTCAAACATACTTAATTGCGAAAAATTAACATTAAATTGATAGCGGTATTTAGTTTGTAACTGGCTTCCTGTCAGCTGTTTGAAATTGCAAGCTATTTTTCAAAATGTAGCTAACACTTTGTCAGAGCGACAGTCATTTGAATTGCACACGAACAAGGCGTCAACCTCTTTACCTCATAGAACGTTATTTCAACAGCAATTAAGTTATTAATCACCTTAAAAGCATTCATTATTTCTGACGATTAATGCTGTGAATTTTACTGGCATGTTTTGTCTTAGTTTTGCGAGCACTTGTATTTCTTCAGATTTCTTCCGATAAATCACTTTTATTTTGTAGCTAATCTCGTTATATATATGTGCATTTGCACCAGTGTAGAATGTCTTGAACTTATTTAGTAATTTGGATTACATACTAGCGGCCATTCACCCTAATATCATTTATTACCAAGTGTATCTACAGAAAAATGCCAACAATACGTCATAATGTGATTAATAAAGTTAAGCCGCTTTTTTTCTTTTTTTGTTGTTGAAAAAAAGACGTTTTTTTACATTTATTTATGATTAATATTTAAGAAACATCCAATTTTTTATCACTGAAAATTTCTGATTAAAAACACAAACGGCCATCTACAAAGTCTAATCTGGTGGAAAAATCATGTATAAGATCATACATCCTATACATGACCATATATGGCAATTGTCCTATTTCTTAGATGTCTAACCATTTATGGTCATATATAATCTGTATAACAATAAATTACATGTTCCATATACAGCTGAAAACTTGTATGACCACAAAGGAATTTCACCACATGGATGTAAAGTGTGTATGTATTGTCAAATATGACATTTTATGCCATTGTCCATATATGGTAGAAGATACATTATGCCTATATATGGCATTTCCGATCTATCCATATATTATGTATGGGAATCTACAAATAAATACAAATATATACATATGTATAGGGATTTACAAATATAAAGAATATAGTCCAATATATAATTATACCTCATTAACCTATGGCTTTAGCCATAGATTAATTACCTAAAATATTTATTGTGGTATAATAAAGACATACATACATGGCATTGACTTCAATTTTTTTTGGATCAATTCTATAAATAAAACATTTTCCCTAAATGATGGAACAAATATAGACATAGTGAAAGTTATATGGCCATCTTTTAGAGGATAACTGAGCAAATATACATAGTAAGTATTTCATTTAGATTTTTAAGTGCCTTGATCTAGAGGGAAATACAAACACTGTTGATACACAAGCTCAATTTCTGCCATCCGGGTCCTATAACCTACAGTATTTGATTTCATGGAAAACAAACATGAAATACAATTTGATCCTATAATCCCAAGGGCATATCATTATTTAATAAAAAAAGTTTTATTTTTAAGACCATTAATCTTGTCTGATTACCCAGTTGTAGTGACTTCTAAACATTAATTCTCAAATTTCGTTGACATTTATTTGTCAGTGACCGATTGTAGAGTGTAACAATGTTATTTACATATTGGGGATTTACAAATTTGATGTACTTACACGGCCATATTTGGACAGAAAAATGCTTAAGATTAGCACATTACTGTATACATATCACTATAATAGCAAGAAAGCTGCCAAATCCATCGTACATTTTGCGAAGGTGAAAACTGCCTTGATGTCAAGGAAAGTGCAGAAGGACCATCATAAAGGTCCGTTTAATTATTGCATCATGTTATAATGGGCCGCTAAAATTGTGCTAATTTACAACGCCTGTGCTTCACACGACGTGGATTGTCCAGTTTTAATTAACACGAAATCAAATAAAATTAACACACTGCACATGTGCATGCTGAGTGGAAATTATGCAGCATTGTGAGCTGTTATTGGTCGCAACAGAGGTTAGCAATTGCCAACTCTGACCTATATTACATTAGGAAAAGCCATTTATGACGCAGTTTTATGACATGTGCACGAATATTTAGTTTCCCGTTGTCTATTGTCGAGTCTATGCGGCACGTGCACTCAAATGATGTGGAAAAGAAGTATCATATTCTATTTACTACAAAGTGGTTAAAACTAGGTTTTGCTTAATTGACATTAGTCACCACACCCCATACATGTTTAATTTATCTTAAACGTCTCCCGGATTGAAAAGTAATGTATGGTACTTCAATTATTTGGATATTTGGAAACATATCAGAAATTGGACACATGCAGTATACAGGTAGAATACACGTTGTAAATGTGTGAATCATGGGTACACACAGGTATGGGAACATCACATACAATTTGATGGATCGGTACAGCATCACCGGGAGCACACCACTGTAAATGTATATGAGAAACTACATACGTATATGGACATTATGTTTATATCACAAATTAAACATGTTTATAAATGGCCAAATATTCGAATTGTGGTCCCGGGTGGAAAAGGCATATATGGACATGTATAGGGCAAACATGGAAATGTGTGGGACGTGCTCAAATTCTGTCATATCCATATTCATACTTTCAGCAATTATATGAAATAGATCAACGATAAAACGAGTAATTAAAGCAATTATATTTCAAAATTTATCAGCAATATCAGTGAAGGGGGGAAAGTTTGTCAATGCTTGGATCAGTTAACAACGACAGTAGCATTTGGCATATTAATTTCGCAAAATCCGATAGCAAATCCGTTGAATATCGAATTTGGGATTTCACTTGATAATAATTTTCAATTCTGAATTATTCAGCCGTTTAATAACGAACTATTAGCAAAGTACTAGATACATTTATAGATAACTGGCAATTTATAGATCACCGAATTAACAGACACATACTAATTGCTTTGATGTTTTCGATTGTTCTGATTTATTTTCCAGATTTCATCACCCCCTTGTGCCATAAAGTGAGTTCAGGGGTTCATTTAATCAAGTAGTTAAGTGATGTTTAAGTAATTCACTTAACAGTTCAGTACTCGTTTTAGGTACGCAAAGGGCGCTTACTATACATGGCTAGAACAAAAAAATTTAAACATATTGACGTACACATGGCCATATAATTAAATGCATACAAAGCTATGTATATTCCATATATGGTCCATACAAAGCTATGTATATTCCATATATGGCCCATACAAAGCTATGTTTATTCCATATATGGCCCACACAAGGATATGTATTTCCCATATATATGGCCTACACAAGGCTATGTATATCCCATATATGGCCCACACAAGGCTATATGTATATCGCATATATGGCCCACACAAGGTTATGTATATCCCATTTATGACCCTCTCAAGGCAATATATTCCAAATATGACCCACTCAATGCAATATATTCCATATATGGCCCAAATAAGGCTATATATCTCAAATATGGCCCACACGAGGCTATATATCCCATATATGGCCCACACAAGGCTATGTATATATCCCATATATATGGCCCCACACAAGGCTATATATCCCATATATGGCACACACAAGGCTATGTATATCCCATATATGGCCCACACAAGGCTATGTATATCCCATATATATGGCCCACACAAGGCTTTTGTATATCCCATATATATGGCCCACACAAAGTTTTATACTGTATAGAGCTAATACATGTCAATAAATAGCTTTTCCAACCGGGCCACTATTACCTGTCAGAACCATTTTATCAATTGCCCCATACATTGAAATCGTGCATGCAAGTTTATACAACGTATTTTTAAGAACAAAAACAGGGCGTTGAAGCCTATACAGTCCGGCCCATTTCATTCCCTCGTGTGTGCTGTTAAAAGACAAAATATCTCATTTCTAGGGTGAGATCTTCATAAAAGAAAAGCCTTGAATACTAAAAATTCAAAAAAAGACGAGAATAGAAAATCTTAGTGATTGACATTTTCTTAAAGTTCGCGAAAGTGTTTTTTTTTGCACTCCCTACTGTTATACTTTATGTATTTGACATAAAATACTAGAAGGGAAAAAAATGTCTGGCTATTTTTGTATGTTCGGAATCCAAATGGAACGGTTTTCCCTCGTAGTCATCAATTTGGAAAGAAGATCCCCAGAAGACATTTTGTAAGTCATGTGAAAAATTGAAAATTGCTTATGAAGGCTCCATATGGTCGCTTACTTTTCTATTCAAGTCATCTTAGAAAAAGAGCTCTCCGTTTGCTTTATTTATTTCAACATTTTCAATATACTCTATTGTTTCGTTCTTCAATAAAAACTATCGATTATTTTTCTATTTGGCATTATAAGATTTGCGCTTATATCACTGTCACCAGCAAAGAGCTTTTCCAATTATGATGAATCATTTACTAACATAGATCCAACGATTTTATTATTATTAGCTTCGTTGAGATCTAATGGTGCATTTGATTTCTTCTATAGACAACATATAGTTCTGGTGCATGGGGTACAAAATATAAACGCATTGTATACTCATGAGGATTTTTTTCAGATTCAGTTAAGTTTAAAAAAAAAAATGTTTAAGATAGAATTAGGACATATCGAAAATCGTCACGATATTTAACTGATCTATATATTCTCCTGTCCGTTAAATAATTATGCATAAGAACGACAAAATATAAGATTTTGAAATCTAAGATTTCTTTTGTAAAGAATTTGCTCAATGAATGACACAAAATGCACTTAGTTTTGTGAAGTAATTAAAGCCCTGTTTGACCCTGTAGCCAAGAAATTCCCTAAACTCCATGAGTAGACTTTCCGAAATAGCTCGGTCCACTCGAATGAACTCTGAAATCCATGCGGAATACTGATTACCTCAGAGGAAACATTCGCAATTTGCTAAACGGAATTAATAATCTAAAACGAATTCCATTAACCCATAGTGGAGAAAATTCAATTTTGAGATCAACGCTCTGAAACCATGCAGTACCGAATTGCTAAAAGTTGGGAAAAAACCGTTCAGGCCTTATGGGAATAACGACCATCAATGTGTAATCTTAAGCTAGAGAATTTTAATGTTTACATGTAATCATCAATGGCCCATATTGGAAATACAGTATATATGGGCCACATAAAACTGCAACTGTACTATTTCTAAGCAAAAAAACAAATAAATCGGGCTTATTTGAACTTTTTTCAAAATAAAAATTGGGGGTCGTAGACAAGGTTCTATTCACACCCAATTTAACAATCGCTTTTTTGTATCAGGTTCACGATTTTTGTTTGCCAATTAAATTTTAATAAGTGATTGTGTATTGTATTTCCGAAAACAGGATATCAAATAGCTCGAGGCTAATTAAATTCATTATTCTTCGTTTATTCGTATTTCTATTATTTATAGTTACACTGTAGCAATTATACATCTGTCTAATGTGGGAGTATATAATGTATTATTTTCACATCAGTATTGAATCAGTTACATCATTACAAAATTAAACACAAACATTATTTTAAATGAAGAATTAGCTAAAAAAAAATCCTAAATGTAAAATCATTTTTTTTTTAAAACATGATGCAGCAAAAGGATTCTTTAAATATAAATATGTACAGATATATTCAAATACTGCAACACTGTATTACCTTCATTTATGGTAGACAGACAAAACCACTTCAAGATATGCATTTTTATTTCCTCATATAGTGTATGCATTATTTTTCAGAAAATTTGCCAACTATGATATCGTGCGCAACTGGGTCATTTTTAATTTAACAGTAGATAAGAAATTCTAATGGTATTTTGCTCCTCTATATGCAAAATCGATGAAATTTTAATATAAACAACATTTTATGGCATGCAATGGCAAAAAATAGAAACACATATACTACTGTATATATATATATATATATGTACGTTTATCCAAATTGCTTGCTTGTTGCATGTTATTGTACGTAAAATTTCAGATGAAAATATGCCGGGTATGTTTTCAAGTTTTTTGTTGTTATGCAATGAAACGTTCTTTATACTTGACATAGACATGATCATAACTTATATTTCAGAAATATGTTATTGAAAAAACCCTACTTTATGCAATGGGAGGATCAGAAACTGACTGCAGTAACTATAGTAGGCCTATACATACACAGTAGGGTACGCCCCAGCATTCAACGGTTTCTGCTAGAAAACCTCCGTATGGCATTTGATGGAAATATACGAAAATGTAATTCTTCAAAGTAGTCAACTTAGAACTAATTTATTTTTTGAAAACTTGCATTTTAAAAATTGTGTTATGCTAGCATCAATTAAAAAAATCCATCCTTTATATCTGTTTTGGACATATCCCATTGTGAGATGAATGTATTCAACTTTATTCTATGACGTACAAACATTGAAGTAATGAATTTGGGGATGGTCACGCATCAAAATTTGGAAAGTATTATTAGGGATGGTCACGCAAATTATTCTAGCCGATTAGAAAATACAAATCGGCTGAAATGCCCATAACAAAGCATGCCTGTCCATATGCTCATGTTAACTATGGATTTTTTCTGAACTCTCAAGTGTAGAAGAGTTCATGTAGGGTTGAAAGTTTAAAACATGGCTATTCTGTATGTAAAACATGTAAACATGTTTCATATATGGAAACTCGAAGTTCCATATACAGGGTGTTTCATTTATCATGATCTGTCCAATATCTTTTAAAATAAACAGTAAATCATAAAAGTTATCAAAATACAAGATTAATATTATCAATTTACTATTTAAATTATGCAAGAATTAAGGGGCCCCGGCATTCCTGTGGGAGGGGCAGGGCCCTATAAAATTTTAAATTGGGACTCCCAATTTTTTTTTAACATTATGAATCTGCACTTCAACTTATTGTGTTTTAAGAGCAAATCAGGGGTTAATTAAGGGGTATCCCTTCCTATAAGGGGGGAAGATGGCCCCTTAATTCTTGTATAATTTGAAAGGCAAGTTGATAATATTAATCTTATATTCTGATAACTTTTATGATTTACTGTTTATTTTAAAAGATATTGGACAGATCATGATAAATGAAACACCCTGTATATGCTAATGAAATGATTAATATGGTCCATGCCCTTCTATAAATGATATTTAATTAATAAATCCGGCACATTAGTACGTTAGGGCTAACTATTGTCAATACGCGCATTTAAATAGTAATAATGGCTATAAATAACACATTTAAGTCAATATATGGAGTTTCTACCTAGGGAATAATTATGCATACTGTTTGGCATTTTGCCTTTTCGAATTTGTGATTTCAAATGTATGTCACGTTGTCATCTAGAAAGGTTACAAACAAACAATGCGTGTGTAAACATCTGTTGAAACTAACAATAGTTTTTGATTAATTCAAAGCCATTGAATTACATAATTTAATTGCAGCGTTAAAGGTCTTGCATTCGCATTTATTTAAAAATGTCCTGCATGCTATCAAGCATTCCTGCAACGGAAGAACCTGTAGTAAAACCCGTCAAAATTTGTGTAATGTTCCTTTCAAATATACAAATGTTGCACTTTATGGTCATTATGTATTCGATGGGTGAATCCACATTTTCGTGCCTAGGAATTTCAACATGGCATTGGCAACTATGTAAGATGAAGACGAGGGGTTCAAGTTTATAAGACTCGCATACAAATTCCAGAAAATTAATTCACTCTTTTGGTTACATGCAAATGAAAGTGAATGAAGCCGTTAAGAATGTCAATAGCAATGGCTAAAAGCATATGCAGTGTTTTAAGGGAAGAAGTTAAAAGGCCCCCTACATTGATTGCTCCTTAAATTTGTGTAAAATTGAACGGACATGAGGTTTTGTGGGTAGACAGTCGAATTGTAAAAGAATTTCCAATCACCACAAACACGTGTTTTGGAAATTTATTCACTACTTAAAAAGTTTTTGCAATGCAGACGTGCTACATTGATACATGGATGCCTATAACCATAAAACAAAACAAGCACGTACTTAGGGCACTGAAGGAAATGGGGCATCAGTTATTCCCATGACTAACATGGTAACCTGGGTGGAAAAATTAAGTGTGGTACCTATATGGCTTTTTCCATATTTGGCTCAACCAGAATTTAGACACTGGTAGTAGGTGGTAATATAGATGTACTTTTAGCAGTCAAACGTACTACAAATGTTGTCACTGTGGCATCTCATACCTTATTGTCATCTCTCAAAAATATGAAAAAAATCAACAATAATTAAAATATGTCCTCAAATTGGTGTTAACTCCATAACAAACGAAATCTTGACAAAGTAGTTCCCAAACTATCATTTGTTGCTTTCTTAAATATGAGATATTTTTCAGAATAAGTGTAAAGTTTTGGAGTCGATGAATGGTAAGAAGAATGTTCAAAATTACTCTCATGATTTCAAAGTTCTTGACCCGTACAAGACTTGTGTTTACAGCAAAATCTATTGTATTTAATGGGCTTAAATAATTATCGGATTAGTAATATGTCATGCTGCGTGACAACTCCATTATAATTGAATGGCTTTTCGGGTACATGGTTTATAGTTTTACATCCACAAATAGCAAGTCATAATCTACTATGTGGGTGTTTTAAATTTATGGCTAAAATACAATTAATAGTCCTACAAACCGAACAATGAAGGGCTGGCTTTATTGAACCTATAAAGTCATAAAAAATTACGCAATCATAATCTGTCATATTAGCATTCGGATTAAATCGCATTTAGATATTTAAAATATTGTATGCGTGAAAGTATTTGTCAACAGGGACCTTTTCACTGACCTTTAAAACTCAATTAAACAGAACCCTTTCCCCCACCCCTCTTGAGGACGTCCTATTTGAATGGCCCCATGCCAGAAGACCACACCCTCTTGAGGACGTCCTTTTTGAATGGCCCTAAGTAAGTATACAATATGTACGAATAAACAAACGCACTGTAGGGCAATGTGTTGATTTGCTTTTTCCCCCTTCATATCATGAATCTTTTTTTCTCAGGGTTGAGTGCATTAGTCTTGATTTAAGAATTCTGTTGAGGGTCTCAACTGATTGAATCAGGGCATATATGCTTTTCGAAAACATGAAACTTGCTTAGATTTTCAAGGTTGATAATTGTACCCATTTACCTAACCCAGATAATTCACTATTGTTCCCAATTTAGGATTATTAAGCCACTCGATTAATCACTTGATATTAGTTTGCCATTAATCATGCATTAGAGTTAATGGTGTTTACAAAGCGTGAACCACGTGATGGGTTGAAGGTCACATTTGCAATGACCAAGGCACTAGTGCCCCACTTTGCAGTTTTACACTACATCAGAATTCAGCCAAACTGCCCCCTACCATTCATTAAGTCTGCATAAAAGTCCAGAATAATAGCTCTGAATTATTAACGATGATTCTTCCAGCAAATTTAAATACATGTAGAAAACTACGAATATAGTAGTTACTGACGAGTGAACCACCATCAATTATTTAGGCCAGATCGTCGAGGCTCGACCTCGTATGCAACTCGACAAAAGCTTAACATTTATAAAATGCTTGTCACATGAAAGTCATCGATCTTCCACCCTCAAAGCCCAAGAAACACTCGGAGGTGCACACACCATGAAATCCCCACTGTTTTCACCTGTCCTACGCTTTAATTTGGACCTGATATTTATTACTGCTATGGAAGATTTCTGACGCCAAGCCAGAATGTTGGAGCTAATATAACTGGTAATAAATTCACCTGCTAGTCCAACCCTGGTTTCAAACGGGGAAATAGTGGGCAGTAAATTTTTTTGCTTTTTGAAAAGTAAACAGAAATGCTTATTGTTTAGGTGAACATTGTGCAGCAAGTCCTCTATTTGGAAAGATAATTAGTTGCCAAGGATAATTAAGGCTAAACAATATGCTATTTTATTGAAAATTAACATGGATTGCAACTTCCCATAACTGATCACGTGTTCATAATCCGGGCTATTTCTATTATCTTTATTTTATGTTTATGATAGTATTTAGCTAGGTATCTTTTCTTGTCTATCAGTCTGAATAATATACATGTACAGTATGCATGTTCTCATGACTTTTTTCTGAGTTTCTACCTATCTATTTCTATGTTACAGTTTTAACAGAATATCACCTGGCAGGGTATTCTTTATATTTTATGGAAAATTATGGAATAGCAGGCAGGCTTTAGACGGCCATTTTGCAAGATGGCCGGGAGACGAAGTATATCGCAACTGTGCATATACGAATCCGCAAAACTTTAATCTTTATCATTAGTCGATATACTATATTACATTAAATGTATTCTCATCATTTTTTCATTTATATTAGATTCTTCCTTTCTGTATTCATATACGTTACCGTTTTAACAGAATAGTAGATGTACTTTAGACGGCCATTTTGAACGCCATTTTTCAAGATGGCCGTTAGAATGTTCTATTCTCGAATCCTTATTTTCTGGGATTTACTGTATTATACATGTGGCATGTATAGATCTCGTGATATGGTTGCTATATATTAATTCTCTCGAATTTACGAGTAATCTTTACCCCACAGTCACACCAAAATTTCAATCCGAAATATCATTTGAAGGATTCAGGACATGTTTTGATAGCATATTATAGAATTGCATTGTGTTGAAACAGACTATCCGTGCCAAAGGTAAGGTACCGTAGTAATTCTTTTATCTTTTACGCACTTCAATAAACGTGGAAAATGCTCACTCGGGTATAGAAAACGAGGTCACTAGGTTTGTACTAATGTTTATTTGCGCATCATGCCATCCAACGCTTCGAAACAGCATTATTTCTAGAAGCTTGTCTGTTTCCTCCTAGATGTATAAAAGCGATACCAAAAAATTCAGATATGCATAATAGAACGCCGTGTTTTGATATCATCAAACATTAGAGATTATCACATTCATTTTACGATCACAAGTTATTCAGAGATGCCAATGAAATTTGATGCTAGGCCAACATTACAGAAATGGGATTTTTTAGTTGAACGGTTTTCCCCTATCACTTGAAGAGTGTGGATTGCATAATAATCTACGGTAGTATGCTCGGATAGAAAAGTTATATTATACGTTTCATATATGCCTATTTGTATTTTTTCATATACATTATGTCTGAAAATATCTATGGTCAATAATAAGGCACATACAGGGTATGTGCCATAAATAGTGTTTCCATGATCTCTTTAATTTGTCTCTATGAAAAAAGTTTCCAGTACCTAGATGACATCCATAATGGATGTTAGAATTTCAGAAACTTAATTTTGGGGATAAAAGCTCGCCTGAATATGACAGGATTAACAGTCACGCCATAAAATCTCGTTTTATTAGCTGGTAATTATCCATTAAGATTAGAAGAGCTTAATGCACTTAGACTAGTAGTGCACATAAACTTAATTGTGCAAATCAAAATTGCTGACTTTCACAATCTTGATGTTCATCATAACATTCATACCTTCAATATCTTCAAATTTCTTATAGTTCCTAAATATATGCTGCACTTTCGAAACAGCTTCACATCCTGTTTTGGCTGGTCTCGTGTCCAGATTAAACTTCATCTTGTCCTGAATAATCGGGGGGAAACAATGGCTATTAATTGGCAAGTTATATATTTCGGTAATTTTTTAGAATGGTTCTAACATTTCCTATAGTTATGTCCAAAAGGGAAATATTGTCTAAAATAATAACATGACAGATATGTAGGTATAAGGTACACACAAAAAATGAGCATTGCTTACGAGCACGAATATAATATTCCAATATGTTTAGACATTTTAGAAAAAAAATCTCGTTTTTTTAGCTCACAGCACGAACATATATCGTAGGCCATCTTGATTATACTGAAAAACTTTGAAAAAAGATTTAAAGCGAATACCTGCGACAGAAGCCTTGACATTGACGACAAGTAATGCGACATTTCTGAAACATTGAATTTTATTGAGCCCAATACTTTCATTGTAATAAAATGCATCGTCTTTCCGTATGTCATTCCAATGCATCCAGCTAGGATTTGTTAGATTCAATTGAATGAATAGAAATCCCAACAACAGCGCAAGACTTACTTTTCCAGCAAGCAGATCTGTCTAAACAACTCAAAACTTTGTGATATATCTCCGGTATTGGCTTTTCTCTCAATTTACACGAATAAATGCGGATAAAACATGGAATAAAACAGTACACATACAAGCTACTATTTGGCCATGTGTATGCAGGACTAAAGATTTCAAAACATAAATATCTTGCCAATTTCGTTTTTTTTATATTTATATGTTGGGTTTTTATACACTGCATGCCAGGTATTACTGTCATCTTTGTTGTGAAAACTACTATATAACATTTTTACATCACAGTATCACATACCATTACCATATGCAACATCCACGCCGTATTCAACACACTTACCATATTTAATACCCGGGTCTTAAAAATATTCAGGGCCATACAGTATATCTCATATAATGTCCCATATAGAAGAAAGGGCTGCTAACACTACACATTAAGAGGGATCACAACCCTATCATTTTCAATGGGTAAGGTTTGCAAAGATACTCACAGTTGAATAAGGGAGGTTTGGGTGGGGGTGAGAATTGTTTGTGGTGGCTTGATGGATCAGCAAGGGCCCCCACTTGTCGATTTCACTTTGAAATGGTAGATTTTTTAAAATTAACATAAAAGTTTGAAAAATGTCCGTTATTTTGCACACGCTGCCAGCAGGTGGCAGCATGCGATAGGCAAGTTGTGAGTGCAAAAATTCAAATAATAATTTAGTAAATATTAATTTTAAAAAATCTACTATTTTAAAGTGAAAAATGGCAAGCGAAGCACCTTGCTGATTTGTTAAGCTATTTTAAACAATTTTTTTTTTTATTTAATCTCTTTTTGTTTTAATGGGAGTGTCTTTGAAAATTTCACCCATTGAAAGGGATAGGGTTGTAGTCACCCATAAAAAAACAGTCTACTTTGCAACGGTAACTCTGCAAACTGGTTTCATCTGTTGATTAATTGCCCTGACCCCACTTTAAGCCTAACAAGATATAAATCTCCACCACTAACCATAACCGAGAATCAAAATATACTCTATTTACTAGAAAATCCACGTAGGAAACCCATCTTCAATACATTTTAACCCATCATGAATAAAAATTTCATTGAAACCTTGACCTAGCTTTTCTCAAACATTTGTCCAGAGTCGCTACATTTATTTTTCTATAAAGTTTGTAAAGGCTTGCTAGTCAATAAGCAGTGAAAAGCACAAACTACAAGAAAGTGTTTTTCAATTTAACAATTTATCTTGCCCTACTTGTGGTGGTCTTTATGGCATAAAAAGTGGGCCCTTTTTTATTCGTTATAGTGCTTAGGAAGAGCAGTGGAGTGCAACTTGTTCAATAATTCAAAGATCTTAACGCATCCTTTTTATCATAACGCAAGTGTGCTTAATTCTCCTATAATGATGTTAATTTCATGATTAAATTTTGCCAAGCTTGGTTAGTCAAGTGCGAAGGAGCGAATGCACGCCAAAAAAAATTCAATCAATATCTCTAATGTCATTTTAAGTTATAAGAGTGCTTGCACTCGAATTTTGGTCGTGGTTCACTTAAGATCAATGGAGAGTTTCTTGATTATTTCAACACATTTCAGGCAGGTGGCCAAGTTCTGGCTGGTCTTAGCAATTATTTCTTAAATTTGCTTCTCGTTGTTTTACGTGATTAAGCGCTTGAGATGACACAGAAAATTTAAGTCGAATTATAATTTAGCATGAACGGAAATTAAACGAAATATGGCTCATTAAACAATTACAACCATAACCGCATAAACAACGTTGCTGTTGCATAATCCATAGAATGATGTCGATTTTGTCAAACATTATGAGGGAAAAATAATATAGGGCACGCAAATGAATATATTTGGAAAATTCCATAAATAGATATGCTAGAAATTAGACATACATTTCCATAAATGTCAATGTGTGTGAATGTTATGAGCTTACATCAGAGTATATGCCTGGGTGTAAATATTCGTATCAGTAAATAATCGTGGCTTTTGGTGACATATCCTATACCATATGTGGGTGTGCTGCCTGAAACGATATTTCACCAAATATGGCGAACCACGTGGTTCTACATCAAATATATCAGCTCTGCTTTCGGATAATAAGTGTATCAATTAATGATTGCTCTTCCCTGAACGTCAATATTTCCTTAGCTAAATTAGATTTTACAACCTCAAGGATTCGATTTTCAAATCTCGTTAATTCTGTTTAGATTCTTGACGATTTGTTTTTTTTAAATATTCTCATAAACTACTTTAGGGGATAATCTTGATGATGTTATTGAAAAGGGACCTTTGGCTTAGAAACAATATATTATTGACAAATTTACCTACATGTATAATTATTGCCTCAAACTATTCGAATAATAAACTTGTAAGACAAGATTTAATGACTTTTGTTATAATTTGTTATCTAGAAAATTAATATTAAACCGTGAAATGTTAGGGAAATACAAGTTCAAATTTTTAAATTTATTTTAGTATTTAATGAGAAAAGAGATTGCATGTAAAAGATATTAATGATTAAAAAACATGAAGACGCAATTGAGAAATTTTTGGGGAAAAAAGATACATTGGATTTAGAGAAAATGTTGAAGATTAGAAAACAATCTTTTTTGGATTTTTATAAAACGATATTAAATCCTAGCAAACAACCAAACAACAGAAAGATATACCGTTTTATACAAATTAATAATTTTGATGAGTACAGATATATTTTTTTAAAATCAAAAACAGAATATTTGCACTTTTTGTATAGATAGAGAAAATTTATTAGGTTTTTTCATAATGAGCTTGAAAGTAAGAAAAAGTTGAACATTAAAGTTTTGCATACAGATTAATATAAAATATTAATAACCAAACTTTACCATTGCTGATATTGGATAAAGGTTTCATGGATCAGATTATGAATCCAGTTACAAATACGAGGGGCGGTTAAAAAGTCTTGCATATTCGTTTATTTTTCGAAAACCAATGTCGTACAAAAAAAAACCTGAAATAGTCATTTTAATGAGCAGGAAATTTGCTATTTTTCAATGTAAGACCCTCTAAAAGAATCTCATCAAAAGTTGGGATAAATGTATCAGCAAACCCTGGTTCTACATAGAAAACTAGAAAATTTCCTGCTCATTAAATTGGCCATTTCAGTTTTTTTGCACGACATGTGGTTTTCGAATAATAAACGAATATGCAACACTTTTTGACCGCCCCTCGTATGTCAAGCTTATGTTAACTGCAATTATTCAAATATGCATTTAATCTCTAGAAAAGTAAATAGCATTACTAGATAACTTTAAAAATTAATGAATTGTACACGAATATCAAGGCTGATGAAAACACGCCTTTATTATCCTATATCTAGCTACCAACCTAGGCAAAGTGATATGGAAATAGGAAGATGGATGCACTCAGACAAAGCCAAGCTGGCATCTTCAATACAGGTCATTAATGGTTCATGCATAACTGCACATAAAGATTAAGCTTGTTCATCCTAATTTATTACACACAATGAGGTTCAACTTGTTTACTTACTAGTTGAACTTCCTACACGTTAATTTTCAAGTTAGACAGCCTTGAATCCATCGCAGTTTGCAGTAATACTCTTATGTAGTGCTTCCATCAAAAGTGAAGATAATAACGAAGATTACCTCATACAGGAATAGATGTTTTTCGGCTTTGCACACTTTCAATTTAATAAGCTAACGCGTTTCAGTTCATTATCTAGTTAACATCAAAGTAAATACATATAAAATAATAGCCGCTCAATGAGTTTCTAAACCAGCAGCCTTCTCCAAACCGGTTTATGCTTAATAAGTTATGTACATTAAATTTGAGGCACGTATTTTAGTTAATTTGCATATTGAACTTTATACGAAGGAATTATTATAGATATTTGAATATGGAAATTCAGTTTGTACGTCTGGATAGGAAGTGATATTCGATGATTTTAGTAAACATGTTCTATGTAACATTGTACGACACGTTGTTGAGGAAAGCTCGTTGATGTGAAAGATCATAGTTCCCTACATGAATTATAGGGGCCTTGAAAATTAAATATTGGCTCCCTGTCATGCATTATGATGTAAACCAAAATGATGTAATTATGACCTAATTAGGGGCTATTCAAAAAGGACGTTCCCAAAATTCTTTCACAAATTGTTTCGACTCGCCCCCCCCCCCCTCTTTACTCCCTTTCCATTTTAGCTCTGTTCCCCATCCCCCTTCCTCATAGACGTCCTATTTTTAAGTAGGGTGTTCAGAGAATTTGTTGGAGCATACAAAGCTAAGCCCATCCTATAAATTTCGAAGCACCTGTCTCGACATTTTTTTCTACCTCACCTACATACATAGCCTATCCTATGTCTCCTGGCTAGGCCCCCAGTAATGGCCAGTAGTTGGGTCTAGCCTAACCTAAGAGTCCCGCCCGACTTGTCTCCTATGACCCTATCCATTTACCCAATGGGATAATCCCAACCATTGATTGGGCTCTCTATGGCCTAGCTTAGTTGCATTTAAGCCCCAAAACCCCAACCAACCAACCAAATATTTCCAGATTTATCTGATTAACGGAAATTTTCTAACCAGGAAAGGAAATTTCAGTGTTTAACACAAATTTAGGCATAATTTATGACTTTCCCGAGGTTCTAAAAATTAAAAGTACATTTGGGACTTCTGGTGTCCCATTCCCATTTTACTGATCTTTAATTCCATCATTAGTGGACGTTCATAATGGCTTTTCCCCCTGACCACATGATGTCCACATTCTAGTTGGACGTATTGTTCCATCTCTAAAGCTTCAACATTCAACATAAAACATGCAAACACCAAACATACAAGCACTCAAACAATGTATTTCGTCAACATGTTGATGAATGCTGACCTGTCTCCATCAAAAAGTTGACAGAATCAGTCAACAAACGCGTCCAGTTTATGACGCTTCTACCAAGGCTGTATATGGCTGAGCATGCGCAGTAAAGTGGCAACATTTTTCTCTCTTTGATCTGGACCGCCTCCCGAGTGATCAGAAAAATGTTGACGAAACCATGGTATGGCAACAAAAAAACGTCATACTAAGTTTGCTCAAACATCACGGTAGGCAAACATTTTTTTTCGAAATTTGTTTCAGCAAACCATGTTGATCAACATTGTTGCCGTATGTTGACTGCAGTGGAGACGCGGCTTTACATTTCGTATTTTAAAATCGCACAAACCAAAAACGTGACCTGTAATGTTACTGAAATTCTAAGACATACTTTCTATCCATTATCAAATTACAAATTATTTTAGGTTAATAAAGATTGCTTGTTTCCGGTATAGTTTTCTATACTTTTTTTTCACAAATACACCGCAGGTTAGAACGGATAATGTGGTTAGTTGCCTTGTATACAATGCAGCTGTTTCTAAAAACCTATTGAACCGTGGATTTAGCAGACAATTTGTTCTCGAAAGCTTTTTCTTGTAGATATACGTGCAAAGCTGCTAATATGCTAATATTTCCGCGCCATGTTCTCTTGGAATTACACGCCAAACTATACGTTCCTTGGAGATGTTTGTTTATGCGTACAGCATAAACAGATCGTTATTGCATTAAGAAATGCGACCTCAGCCATTAATAATCAGCACTTGAAATATATACGTAGCCTCTTTAATCAACTCAAGTATGAACCCAACGTGCTAAACCGAATAAGGTGGCAGGTGGTAACACTCTTAATTGACCATTTCTGATGAGGCATGCCATGATTTATATTGTATATATGGTGCAATATATGAGCAAGTTTCTTGGTTGGTTGGCACTGTGTAGGACGTTAAGTATGCTATTGATGGCTTAACTTGTCATACAGATAATTATGACATCCAAGGGTGGCAAATGGATATTTAATTGGCATTTTTCTCCTAAAACCAATTAATAAATTAGCGCTTTACTGAACCTTGGCGGCAACCACTTATAAATATTGCAAGTCTTGGCCTAATTGCAACCACTCAACTCAAGCAACCATTTCCTAAATTTTATCAGTTTTTGGAAAATATATATGCAGCATACAATATTTCAAAGACTAAATATAGGTATCTTTGGGAATATCAGAAACCGGGCATACATGTATGTTATCAGGCATGTCCATATCATATTTGCAAAAGTACGACCTTTAAAGTATAGGGCCATTTAAAAAGGGTTTGTCCACATGGTGTCCATTTTAGCACATACCTCCCTCTTGGACGTCCTTCATTTTTTTGAAATGTAGTGTGTCCAGAAAATTTGTTGGAACGTACAAAGGCACATTCTATAAATTCCCAAGTCCAAGATATTTTTCCAGATTTTTCTGATTAACGGAAATTTCCTGACTTCGAAGGGAAATTCCAGTATAAAATTGGTGTTTAGCACAAAGTTAGGCATAATTCCCGACTTTCCCGAGGTTTTATAAATTCAAGTACATTTGGGACTGGGGAGACACTTTTTCTGGTGACCATTTCCCTTTTCACTGACCTTTAAAACTCAAACAGAAAATTCACAAATTAAAAAATACCATTACAGACTGCATTAGTGTACGTCCATAATGGCTTTACCCCCTCCCCCTGTTCACATGCCAGCAGATTATCCCCCCCCCTCCCCCCAACACACATACCTTACCATACTGTGGAATATAATATGGCATCCAGTATACATTGTCTTATATATTTGTCCACCCGTGTAGATATATTGCCAAGTACAGGGATGATGATTCCAAAGGCAGTTCCTTTTTTTATAAAAAAAATCGATTTTTTAAAGACCCATATTATTAATATTATTGTCATAAAATAAAGCTTGAATCGCGCTTATGTAAGCTCGAACATTACCTTTTATAGCTAAATAAAAATCGATTACCACATGCGCATATTCAATTTTGAGATTTATTCAATTATAAGCCAAATATGGAATACGAGTTTGTTATAAAAGTAAGCTTCTTTAGTAAAGAAAACTACTTTAGATTCATGTAATACAGTTTTAAGAACTCGCGAACTAGATGGAATAGGACATTCACCTAAAGCGGAACAGTTACCTAATTTGATTGCAATGAACTGAAATTTATTAGAAAAAATTTCATATTGAAGGGATTAACATATTTAGACAATTGCCATAATTTCAATTTACATTCCCGATACACTACGGGGAACATTAAAGCAAGAATATACCTGTACTAAGCCCTAAACATCAACTACGAAATTCAAGGTCTTGCTTGCCGATAAAACAGTAATTCCAACTTTTAATGGCTTTGGTTTGCAATAAGTTGTAATTGTTTGTAGCAATACTAGTATGTTGTTTCATAGTAGTTTTCCAATATAACTGGTGTTATAAGCAGCATAGAAGCATTATTTATATTCATTTAATAAAGAATGTAGCCTTACACTGGACAAACTTTCTTTTACTTGTATATTACAGTATATTTCCCCAAGTCCATTTTTAAGGTGTGATCAACTTTATATTACATTAGTCGTCTGAAGAAACCCATAAACCTCAGCTCCTCTCTACAAGGAAATGCTGATGGTGAATTGTTATTGTTCTACTATGATGCAAGCAGTTGGGCTGTGGCTAAAATGCCAGCAATATGGTAGGACAGCCAGATAGCTGGGATGTTGTTATTGATGTTAGTAAGGATATGTGCTATTAGGTCTGTAGTTGTATTGATGAGTAAGGGTGGTGATCGCTTAGTGGTCAGGAAAATAAATAATATTCTGAATAAGGAAACAAGTTATTTTCTTTGGACTATTGCATAATGATATATGTAGTCGTCTTTCCATGACATGGGCTATTGCTTGTAGATGTTTGCCATGGTGCCATTATACAAAGTAAGTTCTTGTAGATCTTAAACCATTTTGACCACATAATATGTAGCTACTAAAAATATATAAGGCACATATGGATTTGTATGGGAAATGCATTATCTGGATATCACAGAAATTTGACATCAATGACCATATGCGAGTGTAGGACCAAATACATGCCCATATAAGACAATACACCCGAGGATATAACCCTCTATCTACAAATGTGTCCACTTTAAGATTTGTCCATATACCGGTATGTTCACTTATCATGAATGTATTGTTATATAATGTATAGTGCACTTTGAAGAATAATCTAAATAACCACCAAGTTGTGTTTTCTTCCATGCATGCACATAAATTGCCATATATGGAAAATAACATAGCAACTACATGTCTGACCCTACATAATTTAATCATGTACAATACTAACCTTATGTAATTTAAACAACTTAAGAAATAATTTTAGGAAATCCGAATTACTTGATTATAGGAAACCCTTTAGTAATCTTGTATGCTAGGGTGCTAAAGAGTGACAAGTATGGACTTGCAACTGCCATATGGCTGTAGAATACTGTCCATACTTATCCCCAGGATTATTTTCTCCCAACCTGGTGGCCAATTCAAAAATTGGTCATTTTGAGCAAGCATTTCAGTTGTCCAATTGTTATATGGAAATTTATTCACTGAATTTAAGATTAAAACTAGAACTTTTCCCAACTGATGGTTGCTCAACTGCTCAGATTTATCGGTCAATATAGCAAAGTAGTTATCCGTAAAGCTCTAGCACGATTACCATAATTGCTAAACTGTGTAAAGTGGACGATCATTTTCATTAAAGTGTGGATGCACTACTAAATTATATGTAGAGGCTCGCCTGGAGGATAAACTTTAGCTTCCGGCTTGAGAACGCCACATAAAACAAATGGACTTGTTTATCTTAAAAATATACCAATAATTTAGTCCCATCTCTTGTACTCTATCAGGGCATTCACCAGTCTTTGTACGCATAAATTTCAACAATTCAGCCGAAAAGATATCATTGGGGGTTTACACGAGGCTAACAACATCACTATTGGTAAATATATGACGACAGTTTGTGTAATAGACCTATACATGACCACGTGAGATACACATTACCCGAGATTGCTCGCAAAATTACGTGTCCTTTGGCCAATGTCCGCTTTATCTTGTTTTCACTTGTCCAAGACCATGTACTCTTCCTGTTGGCCTCTCGACAACATGCAAGAATGTTGATGTGCACGTAGCATGTTGGCAGTAAGATGTTGTCTACGTCTTTCATGAAATTCAGTTGGCATGCAATTGAAAATTGTCTTCACCAAGAAATGAGAATGGACTTGTTTCGTGATTTCATTATGGAGGACACCCTAGTGGTGTCTGACGTAAGGAAAAAGATGTTAACACAGGCAATGCACACGAGGAAATAATGCAGTTTTAAATCTTTTTAAAGGCTGTCACGTACAATCGTTTATGCAACCTGAAATCGATATGTTATTCAGCGTGGCAGCTCACCAATAATGATGGTAGAAATGTTCTTCAAAAGTTTCATTTAAAGGGGGTAATTCCATATTGGCTCCAAAATATCCACACTATTCAACTTTTTTGATGGTATAGTATTTGTGTTTTCAATTTCAAGGAAATCTGATGAAAACTTAAACAGTGAATTTTTTTGAAGGCTTAACTCTTTCTTCAAGAGATTTTCTTATTGAATTGGTCGAATTTTTATCGAATAATTTTTTGGATTATTTTCATGAGAAAATTACTTTAAAGGCTATTAAATAACGACCTTTCTGATCACATATCAGAAATTGGACAAACGTTACACTCGTATCTGACTGAACTCAAATATGGGCCAAACTCAAATATGAAATATTACCATATGATGATAAAATTGGAAGTGAGTTTGGAAAGTGTATAATACTGGAAATTATCCTTCAGTGATGAAATTATTTAGATATAATACATACATTTTATCAATATTCCCAGTGGATAGAACTTAATCTGTTATCAGAAATGTACAAACATGCACATTTGTAAAATACTGTACAAGATAATAAAACATTTTTAAATCGATGAAAAGTTTAAAGAAAGGTCTACCTGATAATCGACTGAAACAACCGAAATGTCACTCCTTCCAAAGCGGTTAGCTATTTATAGCGCTGCCATTATTATTCTTTTCACAATTCCAGAAGCATAGACTTTAACTAAGTCATTCCTGAATAAATGTGACAATTTCAAATAGACGAGAGCATTGGTATTCATCTTTTTTCTTTGCCGGTTTGTGAGATTCCTCAGTTTGATGATGAGCTTTTGTGCCCTTGTTACGCAAGTTTTTTTTATCGATTCGCGTATAAGGCTACAAAATCCATCAGCGTATGTCGAGAATATTTAAGTGGAGCTTGTTTCTCTAAAACATACGATAGCTATCAAGAACAATATCTCATAAAACATCTTTCATCTTTAGGGACTTTATATACGGTTAGCAAATATCAAAATTGAAACTTTTATTGCCATACGAATTGTACACGAATTATTTTAAATTTACGATTTGCTATACAACAAAATTTATTCATGTGTAAGCCTGCCTGTCAGGTGAAATTTGGTAACAAAACTGGAAAATATGGAGAAAAAAACTGTATACTTATTTTGACAATATATTGTGCATTCCCCAGTGTGGGAGCACACAGGGTAATATGGCAGGTCTATTAGGTAATTTTAAATGTTTAAATAATAATGAATAAGTGAAAAAATAAATTTTAATGCCGCTGCTTTGGTGCTAGAATTTGAAAACTTGACATGTTTATAAACAATAGTCTAAGTCACGGAATGAATTCAGTCTTTGACGAAAATAAAACCGATTAATTTGATGAGGTTTCCATGTGCGCATGCGCGAGTGACGGTAATTTATCCGATATAAGCCTATTTTCACGCACTTTGCTAAGTTTAATAGCCAAGTCATGAAACGGATTTAGATAAATGTATATAAAATGAGCAATCCTCGCAATGTCATGAATTCAACGCATGCGCAAATGCACATTTCAACCGATTTGGATAAAATCAGTTTTCAACTGTGATAAAATCCATTTCGTGACTTGGACTATCAAGTTGTAGAAGTTGATATCTTATAGAAAATCAAAGACCTGTTAGAATACTAATTTCACATAAATGAGAATTAACTTTGAAGTTTGATTAAGTTGTTTAAAAAATCTAGATTTGTTAGCAGTGTGAGCTGTTACAGACTGATATTAGCTAACGTAGCTCTTAAATTATGCTAAATTAACTTTGATAAGACTGCCTGTAACATTTCAGCTTCTTTACAGTCTTCACATCATGCATAAACCACTGACATGTTTCAATTTAATGACATGTTTAAATTCGGTTAAGGGTTCTACTAAATGCAGTTAGCATATTTTTATTACCATGTTTTCATTCAAAATTAGTTTTTCACTTTATAACTTTATGACAACATAAATGTAAAAAAATTTATTTTGAAAATGGTGGGATGTTTATTCAATCCCCGACACTCGGGAAACGCTTTTAATAATGCCAGACAAGCAGCGAATGCATTTATAACTTTAGATTCCAAACCAATTCGTTCTGACATACGTATCATTTATTCAAATTTGTTGACAAATGCATTTTACAATTCTAGTAGGCTACACAGATTTAAAACAAATATATGGACCATGAGCTCCAAATGTAACATTTTATTACGCATTATAAATTACCCAATAAAAAGGTCTAAATGCATTCTGTGGCTAATTAAAAATGAGTTTCACATTTCTATGTATACTGGATTATGAAGGCTCACATTATAAAGTCAACTAATTAGGGTAGAAAAGAGAATAGAATTGCACATGCTCATTAACTCTTAAACCGTTAAGCATACCGGGTAGAAAAGCTAAATATAGGCTAGACTAAATATTTGAACACATCTGGACATATTTGACCAGGTACTAGTTTGTAAATATATTTTTCAGTTTCGCCAGAGCGTGGTTATATACACCAATGTAGGGTCATATCCATCCAGTATGCCCATGTATGGCCATACCAATCCAAACATTCAAATATTTGGTTATGTCTAACTATGGTTCATAATTAGCATTTTATGATGTATGTGTGGTTCATCAGTACCTAATCAAGGCCCATATATGAATTATTATCGCCCAATTTAGACCCATAAAGATGTATATTTAACCCATCATTGGCTAAATAAGGAACATATACGGCCCATCATTGGCTAAATGTGGATGATTATTATTAGCTAAATGTGGACTAGCTGTTGTTGACTAAATTTGGACTGTTGGTGGCTATATTTGGACTGTTATTGGATAAATGTGGGACTGTTATTGGCTAAATTTGGACTGTTACTGGCTAAATGTGGACTAGCTGTTATTAGCTAAATGTGGATTATTATTATTGGCTAAATTTGGACTGCCGTTGACTAAATTTGGACTGTTATTGGCTAAACTGACTGTTATTACCTAAATTTGGACTGTTATTGGCTAAACTTGGACTGTTATTGCACTGAAAACTCAAAATGTGCAAAAAAGCACAAAAAAATGTGTAAAAAAGTTGCGCACACCTAATGTGTTTTAACCG